>PGFW01021522.1:4243-14312 GCA_003123925.1 Haematobia irritans
GTGTGGAGATAGATATTCTTTGCATATTGTATATACGAGTTTATATTTGCTTGAAATAGCTTTATACACACCCCCTGTTATTGAAGCCCTTTATCTTATGAAAAAACCCAGAAGAAAAGTTTTATATAGGGGAAACTGTGTGTTGTATATGGATCAGATGTTCTTATCTCTGCGAAGTGGGCTAATGTTTCAACAAAAGACGTAACCTAACTTCCTGTTTCAAACATAGAAATTTCTCGATAAGAATTTTAAATTAAAATGCTAAAAATGCGAATATGCATTTGGAAATCTGGTTTTTTTTAATGTAAGGATCAACATGATTTTCAAAGCTAAAATTGAAAAGTTTATTTTTTTTTCAAATGAATTTATTATAAGAAAAAGTAACCGTGGAACAATATGGGCCTACTTTACTAGCGCGATAATGCCGAACTTATTACTGGGCCTTAAAGATGTAATTACTATTTCTAAGATATATTTTCGTAAGTGGTACATATGAGGCTTTACTTTAAACTTTGCTAACATGGATCATGCTTCCAAAAACTCTTTAATTAGCATTCACTTGTATCGATTGGAGGGTATTTAACCCAATTGGTTTTTGCTAAAATTATCATATTTATTTAAAATTTTTTTATACAAGCCTTACTCGTTTTCTATTGTACGGTACAGTAACCTTCCATGTGCTAGATGCCCATGTTAGCCCTTGCACTACAGAGAATTCCTACCATATAGAATTTTATTTGATTTGATCACCCATATTCCATTTTTTTAATTGATGTACACGTGAGTAACTAATCGCTTTCGTTATCGCTAATCTTAGATGCTTACGACCATGAGATTTGTAAATGAAAATAGCATGTGATTGCATTTAAAATTTCACGTTCAATGATTTAAATTAGAGGGTTAAAACTTTTTGTTATTGATGAACTTAATTGAAAGTTTATAAAAAAAAATTTACACGGGGGACTTTATTTAGTTCACTGAAAACCAAAAGTGAACTTTTAAATTTCTTTCAATGTCCATTACGCAAGTTGCTATTGGAAAGATTGCTGGGACGAAGTTATCGTGGGTACTATTTTCGGGTTTTGAGTTGAAAATTACTTTATTTTCGCGATTACTTTTCCTGAAATTGTCAAAATTATAAACGAAAACAAACCTATTCCTGTAAAGTGTTGTCGAAATCTAGGAGAATACGAAACTACGAATCAATTGAGTTAATTTATCTGCTTTATATTGAACTGTTTTAATAAAGTAAGCGCGAAAACTTCAACGCGAAAAGCGAACATAGTACTGATTTTAAGACATGCAAAGGCATTTTTGCTTTGCGAATTTTTTCGTGTGTGGGACAATGTTATTGATTGGATTTTACATTTTTACAGGCCAAAAACAGCCGTATTAAAGAGGCAAACACTTCACTACAGATGTATATCGGGCCTTAATACGTCTTCTCACCAAGCGTGTTTTGGGGTTCAAAATGTTTCCCTTTTCGAAACGAGTCATTTCCAAAAATATGTAAGTTTTCCTCAATGAGTTTAGCTGCCTAAAGTGGAAAAACTATAGGTGAGTATTAAGTTCGAGTTTAGCCACTAAAATTCGCTACTTTTTTCACGATCATTTTTCTTTAATAATCCATATTTAAGCGAATACAAACTTGTGAAAATTTGGCTATTGAGCTATTCTCCATCAAGTTATAATAAAATCTGCCAACAAATATGTATAACTTTTATGTCTTAATTTTTAATGATTTTTGTTTCACTTTAGCGGCTAAACTCGAATCTTAGTACTCACCTAAATCTAGTTAAAAGCATAAAATTTGTTGTGCAAATTTTATTATAACCTTATATGAAAGTAGCCCAAAGCAATTTTCATTGCCTTAAAATGAATTAATTGCCTAAAAAATTACGATTTTAGCGACGGCTAAACTCGAAAATAAATAAACTAAAATTTTTCCCTTTGCGGTCGAGTATTTATTTGAACAAGCGTTGCATTATATTTGAATTTATTAGTGAATAACTAAAACCATCTCAACTTCGGAGTGTGAACTGTGAAAAACTAGTGAACTGGAATTGCGAAGAAACATGAATTTTGCCAGAGTTGCATATCGAGCTCAAGGAAACCACATGGCGAAATTAACCTTACATGCCGGGCCAGAATGAAATTTTTCGTTTCAGATTAGGGTTGTTATATTACTTATTGAGTAAATTTAGTAAAACAATCCTGCTAACGGCAACAACACGAACTTTTTGGTAAAAGCATAGTCATGAATATTTTTATATAAAATGCATGCTGTATGCAAATTTAATACAGGTTTTGCTTGTATTTCTTATGGTAGCTAATTGTTAACAATCGATTAACACACGCCTCATCGAAATTTTCGTTACGAGATACAAACAACGCATTTCTTTAACGCCGTATCGGTAATTTCGTTAGAGCGTGAATACCAAGCCCATAGAAGAGAAAAAAAATATGAAAAATGACTAAAAACTTCTTACGCGTGCAAGTGCAAGTGCTACCATCCCACTCAATCACAATTGTTACAATGCACTGGGGTTGTGCGCCGTGCAGTGAAATTTCAATCACACTCACGCACATTCACGAAATCAATATTTATTCACGCACGTAAGTGTCGTAATGCCACTCACAGTCACGATATTCATGGAAATTAAAGCAGTAATCACGCACCGACAGTACTTTTACAGTCCACGCTCCGCCACGATTCACGGACAATTCACGAGACTCACGACATTTTCCATCGGAAAGATGAGCAAAGGGTAACAAAATTCATAAATTAAATAAATATTAGCTCGACAGCTAAAATCGATTTCAGTTACACACGAGTAAGAATTAAATCATGATTTTTTTATGTGCAGCGTGATTTTTTTGCAGAAATTATTGTTCACGCACATTCACGAACCGATTTTTATTTACTCGACGCAGCTCACGCCACAGACATATTTGTTTTCGTTGTCAACGCGCAACAACCTCTACAATGCACTGATATTACCAATAACTAGCCACACGCACTTTACAAATATTTGCCAAGTTAAATAAACGTAACAATCCAAATGTGCCAGTAATCACCAGTTTACCACTTGAATTTTTGTGTACAATCGAATATAATTGAAACAATCGATTGCAAGAGGCTCCCCCAAATAGGACGCTCTCGAAAAAACCTAGAGAGTTAAATCTCTCATATCAAAGAAATTTTCGATGTCCCCTTGCCATGTTCATTCCAGTTTTACATTTTGTCGCAAATGTATGTGAGCAAACGCGCCCACAACCATTCAAAGAAATTAAAGCAAATAACAAGAAAACAACCTGGAAATTGTATGTAGGTCAGTTGTGGGTGATAATATTACAACAATACTTAAAAAGAAATGTCGAAGCAGTTGATCTACTCTCTGCCTGTACTATCTATCTATCACCTATATCTATGTTTTTGCTCATATAGCCAATTTCAGTTTTGCTTTATTTATTTCTTTATATATTGTCATATGTTTCGTACTGATACTGCAATAAGACGTCGATGGAAATGCATTCGGATGAACATCGGATCAATTCAAATGAAATAGCAACCCCGAACTGCCACTTTTTGTTTTGTTTGCAAGCTCTTCGATGCCACAGATTTCGGCTCTTTACTATAGGGTAATTTGTCAACGGGCTTTTTAATCAGAACAGTTCGGTTCGTGGATCCCGAACGCACTGCCTTGAAAAAAAAATGATCGTTCCTATACAAAATGAATTAAAAAAAGTTTGATTTCATTTAAACGGTTTAAAGTGATTGATAAATGCTCACGATCGATGATGTGTTTTGTTTAAAGATTGCATGGAAGATAATGAACAATCAAAAAACTTAAAGATTAAAAACAGATACAATTTAGAAAAAAAACCCGCAAGGTTTCTAAATTTAATAGAAAAACGCACACAATTTAAAATAAAAATATGGTTAAACGAAAATAATGTAACGAATTCCACTGAGCCGAGCAAAAGCCAGTTAATGTTGTCTCTAATCGTTTGCCCTTTATTTTGAGTTCTAAAATTCCGGCACCGGAAATTGGAACGTAAACCAGTAGATTGATGTTATCAATTGCAAAAACAAAAAAGAATTAACATCAATTTTAGTATATATAGGCTACGTTATAAAATGAAGTACAGGCCTATCATATAGACAAGTGATAAGTCACTGAACTTTTAGTCCCATTGTCATTCACTTCGGTGTCCTCGGTTAGCCTAGAATCGTATCGCGCCGCTTTTCTAGCATCACAAAAACAATATTCGTACGAATCATGGACTTTATCTTTATTATCAATAGTAGATATGTTTGAAAATCTATTACTTTTGTTTTTCGCCGAAGTATCTATATAAAATATTATTTTAACCTCAAGATTCCCAGCTATTTATAGTATGATTTATCTTCCCATTATTGTGTGGATATGGAGATATCGTTCCTTGCCCCTGTTGTCACAACAAAATTTTTTAATTTATTAAATATCCAAAACGTTGATTTTAATTATATATGGGAAAGTTATGCAATTCAAGATGTACAAATACATGCACAAAAATTCTGTGTGTACATAAAATCAAACACTCCAAAAAATGTATATCAATAATACTTTGATCTTTCCTTAAAGATATTTGGTATTGATCCAATTCAAAAGATTACGCTATTTGTAAATAAAATTTATTATTTTATTGATTAATATATCATTTACTAATAAAATATAAATATAATGTAAGCTTTGACTGCTAGATAATAAATAATATTTTTCGGAGATCCCCAACTTTAAGTTACCATAAAATGAATTTACAATGCAGAATTCTCCATTATTTTGCATATTTTTCAAAGCTGACTATCACCGTAAAAATATAAATACCCGTTTATTAAACTATAAATTCCTAAAGAAATCCAAAGAAACTATTATCTATTAACAAAATCCTTATTTCAGTACACTATTACACTCCAAAATACGATCTTTAATTCTAACTTTCCATTGTATCTAATTCGAGCCTATGTCAAGAAGACATTGTCTTATTTAAGCTTTTACCTTAACTAAACATCAAAATATAATTCATTTAAAAGTTATTTTTCAACTAAATAAATATTTCTTTGCCGGAATAAGAATTGTATTATCTTCAAAACATTACGATTTGTTAAGCGACCGAAAATTCAATGACGATTATCCCAAATATTCAAAAGAAAACTTGAAAACAAGACAATAAATTTTTTAAATAATTTGTTTTTAATATGTATACATTTGTGCTTTTAAAATTTAATTGCCATCAATATTTAATTACGTCAATAATTTTTATCAGTACATCCTTTTTTCTTAATTGAGAAAAGTTTGAAAAATTTAATGAAAAAAAAAACCAAAAAGAAAAATATTAAAATCAACTTTTTTCGGGAAACGAGGTTCTTTTGTTGTTAAAGATATTTTGTTTTAGAACAATCAAATTTTTTTGGCGAAAACAGTGCAACAATTACATATCATCAAAATATGCCTTCTGGGAGACAAAATAAAAGTAAATAAACGTTCATTTGGTAAATTATTCTTTTTCGTAAAAATAATTATTTTTGGTGTCCAGAAGGCGGACTCTAGAATTAGTTAAAACAAAAAACAAGATCACCCATTATTCTACCGCCCATTCATTTTTTCGAAAAAATAAATTTGCTCATTAAATGTTTACTAAATTCAGGAAAATCCAATTATAAATCCATGAAATAATAATACAAATAAATATTTGTTACGTTCTTACGCTTAAATCTATTTCTACTTTTTTCGCGTTACGTGCAACAAAAAAAAAATATTTTTTGTCTTTCAATTCACGAAATTAATTGATCCAATTTTTTGATTGAAATATCTTCAACCAACATAAATTATATAATTAAAAAATTAATTAAAAGTCAATTAGAAAATTAATTGATCCAATTAAAAAATTAATTGATATTACAAATTTAAATAATTTGTTGAATTTTAATATTTTTTAAAACTCAATTAGACTTAATTGGAAAAAATTTTCGTTGAAAATGTTTCGTGTGGTTTAGGTTACTCTATCCTCCTTATGTTATCGCTTGTAATGATCGATTACGAACTGGAACAAAGACGTGGTAGTTTTGATGTGCGATTTCATTATATGACTTCTTGAATGCTGAAATTAACACGCCAGATTAATTAATAAACTTAACATTAATGTACCTTCACACAACATTACTTTCACTTGAAACACTTCTTTATGTTCCTGCCTGTTATTATCCTTCTACTATGTCAACGTACTTCAGTTTTTTTTCTCGGCTAATTAATCCTATGAGAAGTAATAGCAAATTAATCAGCCAATAATGTCTAGATGATATCCATTAATTGCTTTACAAATGAACTAATCTGGGCATTCAAGTGAGTTGAAGTGATTTAACCTGTATCTAATGTACTGCAACATAAATTTAATAATGGTTTCCAATATATTTTAATTATGCAAGTACAAATAATAGTTTCCATATTCAAAACTATTTATAGATAGATTTTTTATTTTATATAGGCAAAATATTGTTTCCTCACAAAATTTCTTTTAATCATTCCATATTCTCACGACTCTAGTAGAAATGAGTGTATTAAAAAATAACCCATCAAAGCAATAAATAATTAGTGCACCATATCGTATAAGTTATTTAATAAATGTTATACATTATACGCCACATAGGCCATATGCCAATATGTGAATGCACTTTGTTTAAAATGTTTGATTAAAAATACTTCCTTACATATAGTTTATAAATATTAGTGTGCTGAATTTATCTTATCTATTTTAATTGTATTTATATTTACAATAGCTTAATAAAACGAAACTTTGATGGCGTCGTATTTGTTTGGGATTTTTAAGGAACATTAAGGTGTAGTTTTTTTGTATTTGGACACATGCGGTATCCAAACAATTGTTACACAGGTGTTCTATGTAGTATCTCAGATCAAATTCCATCGGTATGCAAATGACATTATTCGCGCGTCTTATTGCTTAAAATATACTAATTATTTTATTTGAATTTTATAAACATTGAAGATTTCACTTTATTACGGTAATGGTATCGGAAGAACCGACGTCAGAGTGTTGTGGGTGTGCGTGTGTGTGTGTAATTTTTTGTCCCAACGCTTATCTATACAGTTGTAAAAGACGCCGATTGTTAATATTTATAAAATAAAATAGTCATACACAGTCATACAGAACTTTTAGTATATATTACATTATATATTCGAGACATTCGTCTATTCGTTTACTTCTTCGTATTATGCAAGATGTCGGAAAGATACTAAGGTGAACCTCTCATAAGTGGACACCCACCGTCGCCTAAATTTTCTCAAAATTGGGGGTGTCACTCAGGAGAGTTAATTTTAATGAGTCTCATGAAAATTGTCCACTTTTAAGAGCTTTCGTAATGTCCAAATTAGAGTTATCGAATGAGAGAAAAAATTTAATAGTTTACAAAAAAAAAAAAAAAAATAATGTTGAATGTAGCTCTATCGAGAGAGGTTATGCGTATGCAATACGTGTTAACACAGCGTTATTGATAAGCAAATAATATTGCTTTCATATAACAAAAAGAGCGCCAATGTCTTAATTTGTAATCAAGTTCATATTCTAAAACGCCAAGAGTATTTCCCTTCACTTGCCTATTGCAATTAATTGAACTTAACTTTTTCGGCACATAATTTTTGATAGCAAAATATCGTTTTCATATCATTATTACCCCATAATAAGAAGAAGTAATTATGAGAGCGAATTCTTAATACTTGTTTGCACTGTGTTGTTTTTTTTTTACCATAAAAACCGTAACAATTCAGTTACCAAAAATATCCATATTTGAGAGAAACAACATGAAATCATTCACAGAATGCCTATGGAAATTTAACTTGAAAATTTTCAATTGTTTGAAAAAACTTCTAAACGAATATTAGCTGATCAAATTAGAATTTACGAGATGGTAAGAAGCAAATCGTCATTCAAAACAACAGTTAATATGTGATCGTTCCAGTATATAGCACGCACAAACATGCAGACGTCCACCTGTTTGTCCTATATGATCGATAGCTTTTGTACTAATTAAACAAATCACTTCAAATTTTGTATGGACTATTATAATTATCAAATTTGAGTCCAGATAGGACATGACTTCTGGTATATAAATTAAGCAGGCATTTCCCTATTCGGTTCCTAAGAACATCTATGGAATTTAAATAATTCTTTAAAGAATTAATATTTTTATTTTTTAGTGCTGGGATTGGTTACAGCAGTGTGTCCTGTTGTTATACTGTCATGGTTTATGGGTGGCTCGTCTGGCATTCATCGGAGGACCTAATGAACCAATCCCAGAATCAATACCTTCTGATCAAACACCAACAGCAGGATTAAAATCTGAACAGTGAGTTGATGATAACTCATACGTTTGTTAAACATGTATAATATATATGAAAATTATAATTATCTCAGGCATTGGTAGCTATAAGAGGTCTTATGCGAAATTACATTTTATCAGATATCATAACGTTTTGTCTCTCCTGCATTTTCAGGTCGTCTCTGTTAACATCGATCCCAAAATTTTCGACAGTTATTACAATGGTTGCTGTAATAAAATTTTTTGGCCTTTATTCCACTCAATGCCCGGTAGAGCTACATTCGGTGCGGATCACTGGAATGATTATATCACAGTCAATAAACATTTTGCCAGTCGCACAATTGAAGCCTTGGAAAAATGTTTGTCAAAGAACAATGGCCACGATAAGAACCCACCCATTGTTTGGATACATGATTATCATCTTATGTTGGCTGCCAATTGGGTACGCGAACAAGCTGAAGAAAGAAAACTGCCTTGCCGTTTAGCTTTCTTCTTGCACATACCGTTTCCACCATGGGATATCTTCCGTTTGTTCCCATGGTCTGATGAAATCTTGCAGGGTATGTTGGGCTGTGATCTAGTCGGTTTCCACATTCAAGATTACTGTTTGAACTTTGTGGATTGTTGCCAGCGTAATTTGGGTTGTCGTGTGGATCGCAATAACCTATTGGTTGAACATGGAGGACGTACAGTACGCGTACGTCCTTTGCCTATTGGCATACCCTACGAACGTTTTGTTAATTTGGCCCAAGAAGCACCCAACGTTTTGAAAGTAACCGAACAACAAAAGACAATTCTTGGCGTGGATCGTTTGGATTACACCAAAGGTTTGGTCCACAGATTGATGGCATTTGAAGTTCTCTTGGAAAAGTATCCACAACACAAGGAGAAGGTATCTCTCTTACAAATTTCTGTACCCTCAAGAACTGATGTGAAAGAATACCGAGAATTGAAAGAAGAAGTTGATCAATTGGTAGGCCGTATTAATGGACGATTCACAACAGCCAACTGGGCCCCAATACGCTATATATACGATTACGTTGCACAAGATGAGCTCGCGGCTCTGTATCGAGATGCAGCTGTGTGTTTGGTTACGCCACTCAGGGATGGTATGAATTTGGTAGCAAAGGAATTTGTTGCCTGTCAAATCAATCCAGTACCAGGAGTTCTAATTATTTCACCCTTTGCCGGAGCTGGTGAGATGATGCACGAGGCCTTGTTAAGTAATCCCTATGAAGTACATCAAGCAGCAGAAGTTATCCACAGAGCCTTGACAATGCCCGAAGATGAGAAAATTCTTCGTATGAGTCGTTTGAGAAGACGTGAATCTGAATGTGATGTTAGTCATTGGATGCGTTGCTTCCTCAAAGCGATGGGATCCATTGAAATGGATGATGTGGGAACAACGACAATGCAACCAGTCACAGTGGATGATTTCGATGACTATTTACTCAAGTAAGTTTATAATCCCAAACACCAATCATAATATTCAGCTATTGCACAATTATAATCTGAGCAGTGTTCCCATTTTGACAGAAAAAGTTATTTTGCCATGATAGTTGTGTGCCAAAAAGATACTGATATCATTGTTTAAATTTTTCTCACATATGCCTATTGGGGCGATAATTTCATTTACACGCTGATAATTTAAGAGTGTAAACAATCGAATAATAACAATAACGAAAATTTCGA
>PGFW01021523.1:6366-17180 GCA_003123925.1 Haematobia irritans
GAGTCTAAAATTTTCCGTCCTCAGAAAAGAAAACTCTTCTTTCAGTGTACAGTAGTTCATTCTTACTATTTTTTGGGAATCGTACGAAATTTTCTTCTGCTTTTAGTTCATATTGAATTTATGTGTACTGTCATTGAACTTTATGCCTACATTTAGTTCATAAAATTTTTGAGATATACTTAAAGAAAGGAAAAATTTCCTTGGACTGTGGAAAATTTCGCAGAGAAATAATAAAATTTAACTACAAACAAATAATTTTGCAATAAAAATAAGCTAAAATTAGCTTTAGTTTAACTATGGACTTTTTTTCTGTTTTATTGAAAGGACGACTTTCCATATTCTATAAAAAAAACATCATACCAAGGGAAGGCCCTCTTACTGCTTGTGTATTTATTTATTCGTGTGTTTAGGAAAACAAAAACTAAAATTCGTATCAAGAAATTATTCAAAGGACTACAATTTCTTGCCTATAACCTCTAAAATCCCTTACTTTTTTTTGAAAATCCCGCACAAATTCAACAGTCTATGTAAATTACTAATCTAAATATAACTAAATAAGATTTTTGTGACACCTGCAATGAGTGTTACATGTAGAGCAAGTCATTCAGCATAATGCTAATGTTATTGTATAAAGGTTGAATAAAATATACAATTTATGGTAAACAAAGGTTTAACATAAATTATCTCTTGCCTATGTAGTGTATAGGCATAGTAGGATATACTTAATACCCCAATAGGATAAAATGCCACTATGCATTGTGGTATTACCAATTTACATGGAAATATGTGTGTGTGTGTTGTTATTAAAGGGGAAAATACATTTGTATGCCATTCCATGCTTACTTCTTCAAGAATACTCTACTTCAATGGTTAAGTTTGTTAAAATTCGCCTTACCTTCCTCCCATAACACACACACACAATTTTGTTTTCCGTCATTGAGAAGTTTGTTAGCTGTAACGGCAAAGTGGGAAGATTATTTGACCTTGGTTTCCATTTTTGTGAAGTCATATTTACTTACTCACACATTACAACAAGTCGCAGTTTTTTTTTTTTGAAGAAAATTACATTTTCCTCGCTGTGGGATTTAATGACTTTATTCGTTCGTGTAAATGGCGGTTGGTATGTTCTGCATCTACGACATCGAGTATCTAATGTGATGGTTTGTGAATATCCGTGAGCATTTGTTTTGTATGAAGATATCAATGTGTATGTGTGCACCTGTCGGCGCTATGTTTGTTTGTATTTTGCTTATTTTTTTTCCTTGTATGATATTGTTATACAAAAGTCACAATTTACCTTGGTCTGTACCCAGTTGTAATTGTACCTCATGTGTGTTCTCTCACATACACAATCGTATCAAGGCAATTTCATATACAAATATTTATGTTTTTATGCCTGTAGACCATGTAAGTGTTACAGCATGCACTCATTGTACATTCCCAGCGGCGGAAATCGGTCTTATAAAAGGCACTTATTTGCAGACACAAGGCATTGACTTCCCATTACATATTCATTGATTTTTTACACAGGGTATCATAGCCGACCAAGGGCTCCGACTTCAACTTACGGCATAAGGGCTTATGTTTAGGTTATTATTTTAAGATCTTTTAGGAGTTGCCTCAAATACCGTCCTCATATAAGGTATAATATAATAAGGCCTTTTATAATGTGTATATCGAAGGCTTTATGAAGTATATAAAGTAAGAGATCTCTTAATAAGTGTTTTATAATACTGCAAATGCCAATGCCTTTTTTATTTGAAGGCTATTTAAAAGCCTTATTTACTTATGGCTTTTATAACGCCTACCCTAAACTTTCATATATAAATAAGAAACCCAACAATTTGTTCATATTCATTCCGATTTGTAATACATCGAAATTTGCTTCTAAGACCCCATAAGACTATATATTCTCGTCGTGGTGAAATTCTGAGTCGATCTGAGCATGATCGTCCGTCCGTCTGTTTAAATCACGCTAACTTCCGAACGAAACAAGCTATCGACTTGAAACTTGGTACAAGTAGTTGTTATTGATGTAGGTCGGATGGTATTGCAAATGGGCCATATCGGTCCACTTTTACGTATAGCCCCCATATAAACGGACCCCCAAATTTGGCTTGCGAGGCCTCTAAGAGAAGCAAATTTCATCCGATCCGGCTGAAATTTGGTACATGTGTTAGTTTATGCGTCTAACAACCATGCAAAAATGGTACACATCCGCATAATTATATATAGCCCCATATAAACCGATCCCCCGATTTGGCTTGCGAGGCCTCTAAGAGAAGCAAATTTCATCCGATCCGGCTGAAATTTGGTACATGGTGTTAGTATATGGTCTCTACCAACCATGCAAAAATTGGTCCGCATCGGTCCATAATTATATATAGCCCACATATAAACCGATCCCTCGATTTGACTTTGCAAGGCTCTAAGAGAAGCAAATTGCATCCGATCGGCTGAAATTTTGGTACATGGTGTTAGTATAATTGGTCTCTAACAACCATGCAAACAATTGGTCGAATCGCGTCCATAATTATATATAGCCCCCATATAAACCGATCCCCATATTTGACCTCCGCGAGGCTCCTTGGAAGAGCAAAAATTCATCTGATTCGGTTGAAATTTGGTACGTGATGTTAGTATATGGTATATAAACCGATCTCTCCGGTGCCTTTTGGAGAAGCAAAATTCATCCGATCTGGTTGAAAATTTTTGTACGTGGTGGTAGTATATGATATTTAACAACCATGCCAAAAGTGGTCCTGTTGAACTGCGTTCCACAAAATCTATATAAATTTCTTTAAATCTTTCAAATGAAGTATTTTATGTGAATTATAATCCAATATCACGAATTTGTATTATCATAACATAGTGAATTATTCGAATATATTATAAGTAATTCTTCTAAATTAGGCTATATCTATATGGCAACTATCTATCCATGAACTTATCGATAAATATTTCTCAAATATAATATGTTCTCCATATTTGAATTGTTGTTCTAATAGATAAATCAATTTCACTCAAATAATCATAACGCCTGCGTGCGAACCATTTTACTTCACTTGTGCATTACAATCTGAAGCGGTAAGAAGCTATACCCTGTCAATAAACTGCATTAAACTGAATCTGGATTACTTTTTTTCTTCTACTTGCATATAATATAACTGCATAAACTCTTGCGGAGATATACATTAACACCATACAGTCCACTTATAGAATCCCGCAATTGTTCATGGTCCTTCGATCCAGCCGGATATGAACCAGCGATCTATGGATTCCATCGAATGCCTAATGTCTTCGCTTCACTTGTATTTCCCAGTTTCAAGAAATATTGGAAAATGTGGGAAAACGTCACGTGGAGACATGTTCCAACGAAATCTCTCCTCTTGGTAAACAAAGGTTTAACATAAATTATCTCTTGTCTATGTAGTGTATAGGCATTGTAGGATATACTTAATACCCCAATAGGATAAATGCCACTATGCATTGTGAGTATTACCAATTTACATGGAAATGTGTGTGTGTGTGTTTGTATAAAGGGGAAAATACATTTGTATGCCATTCCATGCTTACTTCTTCAAGAATACTCTACTTCAATGGTTAAGTTGTTAAAATTCGCCTTACTTCCTCCCATAACACACACACAAAAGTTTGTTTTCCGTCATTGAGAAGTTTGTTAGCTGTAACGGCAAAGTGAAGTTATTTGACCTTGGTTTCCATTTTTGTGAAGTCATATTTACTTACTCACACGTTACACAAGTCGAAGTTTTTTTTTGAAAAATTACATTTTCCCTCGCTGTGGGATTTAATGACTTTATTCGTTCGTGTAAATGGCGGTTGGTATGTCTGCATCTACGACATCGAGTAATCTAATGTGAGTTTGTGAATCCGTGAGCATTTGTTTGTATGAAGATATCAATGTGTATGTGTGCACCTGTCGGCGCTATGTTGTTTGTATTTCGTTATTTTTTTTCCTTGTATGATATTGTTATACAAAAGTCACAATTTACCTTGGTTGTACCCAGTTGTAATTGTACCTTCATGTGCGTTCTCTCACATACACAATCGTATCAAGGCAATTTCATATACAAATATTTATGTTTTTATGCCTGTAGACCATGTAAGTGTTACAGCATGCACTCATTGTACATTCCCCAGCGGCGGAAATCGGTCTTATAAAAGGCATTTATTTGCAGACACAAGGCATTGACTTCCCATTACATATTCATTGATTTTTTACACAGGGTGTCATAGCCGACCAAGGGCTCCGACTTCAACTTACGGCATAAGGGCTTATTTTAGGTTATTATTTTAAGATCTTTTAGGAGTTGCCTCAAATACCGTCTCTATAAGGTATAATATAATAAGGCCTTCTATAATGTGTATATCGAAGGCCTTTATGAAGCATATATAACAAGAGATCTCTTAATAAGTGTTTATAATAATGCAAATGCAATGACTTTTTTATGAAGGCTATTTAAAAGCCTTATTTACTTTTATAAGGCCTATCCTAAACTTCATAATAAATAAGAAACCCACAATTTGTTCATAGTTTTTCTTTTATTAGAAAAAAATTGCATTTACTCTTAAAACTTATTTTTACTATATACAATTACCACCTTTTCGTATGATTATTTTTAACCGTATTTTTATTCGCCACTCTTCTTAACAACTGGATTTTCTTTAACTTGTCCACAGATAAGACTGCCAGAGAAATATAGTATTCACCGAACAACCCATGTTCACTAAATAAATAATAAAAAAAAAATAAATAAATAATATTACTCAATAATAGTAATAAAATATCTCGAAAAAAGTATATGTAACAGGTTGGCGCCTTGGATAAGTCCCCGCGGTCTAAAAAAGAAACACATTTTTTTTGTCAAAATTCGTTTATTATTCAACATAGTTCCCTTAAAGAGCTATTAGCAACGATTATAACGAACTTCCAATTTGTGATACCATTTCTGGTAGTACTCCTTCGGTTTTGTCAAAATAGGCCTCAGTTCGGCGATCACCTCTTCACTGCCAGCAAATTTTTTCGCCTGCGACCATCCCTTTTGAGGTCTGAGAACAAGAAAAAAGTGCGGGGCCAGATCTGGAGAATACGGTGGGTGGGGAAGCAATTCGAAGTCCAATTCAAATGAATTTTTTGCCATCGTTCTCAATGACTTGTGGCCACGGTGCGTTGTCTTGTGGAACAAACACTTTTTTCTCTTCATATGGGACCGTTTTTGCCGCGATTTTCGACCTTCAAACGCTCCAATAACGCCATATAATAGTGCACTGTTAGATTGGTTTTTCCTGTTCTCAAGATTAATGCGATAAAAATTATTCCATGCGCATCCCAAAAACACGAGGCCATTACTTTGCCAGCGGACTTTTTGAGTCTTTCACGCTTCGGAGACGGTTCACCGGTCGCTGTTCCACTCAGCCGACTGTCGATTGGACTCAGGAGTGTATTGATGGACCATGTTTCTTTCTCATCCATTGTCACATATCGACGGAAAAAACTCCGGGTGCTATTTACGACGTTAACAGCTGCAAAACACCGCCTCTGGATCATCAACACGTTGTTGTTTTTTGGTCAATGTGACGCTCGCGCGGGGCACCATTTTGACAGAGCTCCGCATATCCAAATATTGATGAATGATATGACCAACACGTTCTTTGATATCCTTTTAAGGCTCTGCTATTCGATTCAACTTCATTTTACGGTCTATTCAAAATCAAAATGTGGATTTTTTTTGATGCTTTCGTCGGTTACCACCTCTTTTTGCAGTTAACACTAGCGACGCCATCTATGTGTCAGACCAGGGACTTATCAGCCAACCTGTTACTTACCGCATATTTATGTTTTCAAACTTAGCACGGCGTTTCAGACACTAATTACACTCCAACAAACACCACTGGCTGAAAATCACAAAATTAAATTAAGCCAACACGTGTTGCTTCAAGTTTCTGAAAAATTATTTATACTCCACCATAGGATGGCGGCTATCATTAACTTTGTCATTCCGTTCTGTAACACAATCGAAATATTGCTCTAAGAACCCCCATAAAAGTATATAATATTTCTGGGTCGTGCGTGAAATTCTGAGTCGATTCTAGCATGTCCGTCCGTCTTGTTGAAATCACGCTAACTTCCGAACGAAACTAGCTATCGACTTGAAAACTTTGGCACAAGAAGTTGTTATTGATGTAGGTCGGATGATATTGCAAATGGGCCGAATCACTCGGTCCACTTTTACGTATAGCCCCATTATAAAGCGACCCTTCAGATTTGGCTTGCCGGAGCCTCTAACAGGAAGCATTATTTCATCCGTTCCGGAACCTAAATTTGGTACATGGGCATGTAGTATATGGTCTCTAACAACCATGCAAAAAATTGGTCCACATCGGAATCCAAATAGCCCCATATAAAACCGATCCCCCAAATTTGGCTTGAGGGGACTCATAAGAGAAGCAAATTCATCCGATCGGCTGAACAGTTTTGGTATATGGTGTTAGTATATGGTAATCTAACAACCATGCAAAAATTTGGTTTCACATCGCGTCCATAATTATATATAGCCCCCATATAAACCGATCCCCCGTTTCGGCTTGCGATGGACATCTAAGAGAAGCAATTTTCATCGATCCGGCTGAAAATTATGGTACATGGTTTAGTACATGGTATCTCTAACAACATGGCAAAATTGGTCCACATCCGTCATAATTAATATAAGCTCCTAGAAAACCGCATCCGCCGATTTGGTTGCAGAGCCTCTAGCAGGAAAGCAAATTCATCGAATCCAGCTGAAAATTTGGTACATGTGTGTATCATATATGGCCTCAACACCCATGCAAAAAATTGGTGGAAATCGGTCACATAATATATAGTACCCCATTATAAAACCATCCCCAATTTGAGCTCCGGAGCACCTTGGAAGACCGAAAAAATTGCTTCCCGATTCGCGTTGAAATTTGGTAGTATGAGTATCTAGGATCAAAACATTCAGGAATGTTCCTATCAGTCCATAATATATCTATAGCCCATATAAAACCGATCCCCAGATTTGACCTCCGGTGCCTTTTGGAGAAGACATCATCAGATCATGGCTCTGAAGATGTTGGTACGTGTGGTAGTATTTGATATTTAACAGCCATGCCAGAAAGTGGTACCATATAGTCCATAACATATATAGCCCATATGAACCGATCCCGCGAACGATTTGGTTTTGGAAGCTGATTGAGGAGCAAATTTCATCCGAGTGAGTTGAAGTTTGTGCGATGACAGTCTTTCGTTTGAAGTTTCTACGCAATCCATGGTGAAGGGCTACATAAGATTCGGGCCTGGCCGAACTTACGTCCGTATTATACTTATGATTTTTTTGCTCATTATATCTTGATATTGTTTCATAGAGAGTAACTCTATTGTTGGGGTTCTCTATCACTATGAGAATAACCAGAATTTTTGATATAGTAAGTAAAGTTTCATTTGATTTTATGAAACAGTTACTATATAATATTTATTTAAAAAATTCATTAATTTCACAACAAGTATTATACGAACAAACAATATATTATGTAAGTGTAACATATTTTTTATGGAAAAGGTCAAATAAATTTATATAAATGTACAAATTTATGTAGAAATTCATATTTTATTTTTTTGTGTGTATACACCTTTTTTGTCTAATATATACCACATATGGACTAACTCAAAATTTAAAAAACGATGTTAAGAAGTTTTAAGATACGACAACCGAAGTAATTCGATTGTGGATGACAGTCTTTCGTAGAAGTTTCTACGCAATCCATGGTGGAGGGTACTTAAGATTCGGCCTGGCCGAACTTATGCCGTATATACTTGTTACAATGTTATCTTCGGAAAGCTTACTAGTTGAACATGATTCTGCTTAGGGAGAATATTTGTCATAGGAAACCCCCTAAATTCTATATATATTAATACAAGGTAAACCGCCTACGAGGTAGATTTCAAAGGAACTATTACATTTGATTCGTGTGGTGGGTATTTTAAGATCGGGTCGGGCCTTAACTTATGCTGTACGAGTAATACTTGTTTGTTATAACCCTTATTGACGATGAAAATTTAACCGCTCGATAAAAGTATAGTTTTTCTGGGAATTCACATTCCAAAATACACCCATAAAAAAGTGACCCCTTCTTTAAGTTAAAATTAACTAATTGTGGAGAAAGTTGAACTTCGTATAGTGCCCAAAGCTTTTATTTTTTTTTGACGCGATGTGATTTTCGTTGAAATTAGTAGAATGCATTTCATATATTAGTTAAACATTTTTCCTATATTTATTGTACCACTATACTACAGAATGAAAAAATTTAACTGAATTGAATTCATATATGGAATGATTTTATTGAACTTTTTTCATTCATTGGGACAAATCTTACATATTTGTGGTAAACCTTTTTACTTCAAACTTAGAACCATGGCCTTACCTTCGTTTTAAATTAATAACAATTTTATTTATTTAAAATAGACAATTTTTTCTTCAATAAAATACACGGTTTATAATATATTAAATATATTTATTTAAGAATCAACAGCATCGGACTGGCCCTTGAAAATATTGTTTTATAATTCCACTATTTTTCAATTTCCATGATAATGCCATCAACTGTAAAACGCGATTTTTCCTTCTTTCTTGTACCTTTCACTTTTATTAAATTGCTGTGTAACGAGTTTGTCCTCCTTTTACAATTTCAATACCTACATATAAAAAAAAATATAAATAATAAAAACAAAGTATTAATATTACCCCCCATCCTATGGTGGTGGCGGTTATTAATAAAAACCAACTTTTTCACAAAAGCGTTAGCGTCACTGGAAATGTTAAACTGTAATAAGATTCCCAAAATGAAGACGAAATTGAAGGGGTGTTATTCTGGTTTCTTTCTTTATACACCAATCCACAAACATAGTTTTTTCTTCACCTAATTTAAAATAAACAAATATTTATATATTTTTATTATTATATTATTTACTATATTCTTTTTAAACAATCCCTCCGATTACCATTAACAACGCGATTACCAACTAAAAACAACCCACGCGCAAACATACCGATTAGATCGATGACAGTTATCGATTACAGGTAGATAAAAGAAATATAGGGGAAAATTTCCATATATTTTTAACAAGTGTGTCTCCTAAGTTTTAAAAAGGATTGAATACTTCTTAGTACGAATGAATTAAAATATTTCTCGTATTGCAAGCGTGTTATTCGTATGTATGATAACAGAATGAATTATCATTTTATAAGAAATTTTACTAAATTTGATGGAAACTTCGTTTTAGTTCATATTTTGCTTTATTTATTACGAATGCTTTGTTAATCAGTGAATAAAATTATTCTTGGTTCAGTAGTAAATTCGTATACCAGCAAGCAAAACAGATATTAGTAAAATTCCGATGCATTATATCTAGTCAGATAAACTATTCCTAACTGCTTATAAGTTTTAGGATTTTTTACTGAAGCCAAGTAAAATTTTATTATTTTTTCTTTTTAGTTTCCGAAGCGACTTTTTTCTTGCTGTACAACATATTATACTATGTAAAGTGTCGTTAAAAAAAATATTTCCTTCTACGAGAAATTTTCATGGGGGCATTCGTTTTCACATGGTAAGAATAATACCTCAGAATTTTTTTTTCAAATACCTTTATATAATTCACTACAAAAATACATTCATTGAGCTTTTGTTAGCATTTGTAAGATACAACAGCCCACAAAAAAAAAAAAAAATCACGAGTTAGCCACACTCAAAAAAAGTGAAACTCTCTATTTCACTAAAGCCAATTTAACTTATTTATAGTTTCATGCGAATTATTTTATGTTTGGAGAAAGTTCCTTTACTCTAATAATGTTTTGTTGTACTTTCGTTAAATTAACTAAAACCGAGGAAAAAAATATACTTCAAATGAAGCATAAAGATTAAAACTAAATTCGTGTTTTCCACAAATATGTTTCAGAATTTCTTTAAATTGTAAAATTTTTACCAAAAATGCGTCCATCGATGAACTTCGTATGCTCACTACAAGACATTTCTTGCAATTTTTGAACTTCTAAGTTTTTTCCTTCAAACTACAAAAAATTTTCTTTAAAACAAGTGAAAAATCTTTAGTGATGTCTAAAAATTTTCTCGAATTTGATCGAAAAATTATTTACTTATTTTTATGACATCGGCGTGATGCCCAACGTTTGTAATACTGTTGGTTAACATTTTCTACAAATATTCAAAATTTTCTAAAATTAACCGAAAGTTTTCTTCCTGTTGGGTTCACTGTTTTTTCAGTGCAAGTATTCATGACCATACGTGTTTGGTTTTGAGCACTTTGTGTAGGCTTGCTCTCAAAGCCAAAATTTTTTTATTGTAAAAGTTTTTATTTTTACCTATAAGCAAAGCAAGGTTTTTTTTTGGGGTTAATAATTTAGTAATGAGTTGGTGATTAATTTTTCTTAACCTAGAGGATGGAATGGGATACATTATGCTTCCCACAAGTGTCGGCTACCTTTCTACAAAAACTATGTAGGCGAATTAGTTCATTTAAACCGTTACGATAAAGAGGATGAGTTTGATATAACATTATAGAAAAAAAATTACAAGCCACCTCAGAACAACCCGAATACTCGAAATATAGGAAAAAATTATTTAGTGGCAAAAAAAATTCGATTTTTTATGTTTCAACTTTCACTCACACAAAGTACGCACAAATACTCTCAATTTAAATTTTCAAACTTCACAGCTACATTGTTTTGCAATAGATTAGAATCTATTTCACTCTCTCTTTT
>PGFW01021524.1:357-10607 GCA_003123925.1 Haematobia irritans
TGAATTATGCCTCCATATATGTAGAAGTATCGCCTATACGAATACGTGCAAGTTTGCTGCGATCTATGCCCCATATCCGGCAAAATAGACAGCAGTAGAAAAGTCCTTTGTATACTACTGATGTTGAAGAAATTTTAATAGACCAGACTTTGGACTTTCCCAGGGTGTTGAGAGTCGGACACACAAGTTTAAGTCATTTTTTTCAAAAAGTAATAAGTACTAAAGAGGCAGTTTTTACTAAACTTTGGTTTGTCGTAGTTTTAATAAGACACCAGCGCTTTAAACACACTTCCTCAGCCTGTATGACAAAAACCGTGAAAAGAAATGGAGTAATTGTAATAAGGAATTTCGAGTTTAGTGGTTCTTTTTCCCGTGAATCCCGCTAATAGATCCGCCCATTTGGTTACGATCTGAATGTTTAACGGTTTTGCTTTTAACATATGAACGCTCAATGGGTTTAAAAGAAAATGTAAAAACTTGTATGAAAAAAAATTGTAGTTTTAAGCCGTAGGTTCTCTCGGTCCTAGGCACTGCAGGAGTGTAAATTGAATTAAAATTTTGCATAAAAGAGGTATTAATCTTCTATAGACTTTTTGTTGACTAAAAAAATTATTTTTTAATTCCCCTTTTAGTCGGCTTAACAACTCGGCTCAAGGCAATGGACCAGTTCACGGGACGCTCGGATAAGAGATTCTTCTTCGGTAAAAATATCACATTCCCGATTAAAAAGTTTACCAATCTGTGAAGGGAAAAGTATGCTTAC
Source organism: Haematobia irritans (assembly GCA_003123925.1). Taxonomy (NCBI): domain Eukaryota; kingdom Metazoa; phylum Arthropoda; class Insecta; order Diptera; family Muscidae; genus Haematobia; species Haematobia irritans. The sequence continues at coordinate 1,121 of PGFW01021524.1, forward strand.
AGAATCAACGCTCTTTTATGGGCCGGGGAATAAATTCCGCCGAGTCGATCGACACTAAAGTGAACTTTCTATGTTGAAAGGCCGAAAATGACGGATAACCGGTTATAATGATACCTTTTTGAGTTTACTTTGTGAGTTCTTTAATATTACAAAAACATTTTTGTTTATAAAATTATTGATTCTATAAATTAAATTTATTAAATGTAATTAGGAAAATATCTCACAGCCTTTGTAGTGGTAAAATATTTCGGATTATAAATATGTAGCCCTTTATTCTCCCTCATTCACAATCATTTATGTGCTGCAGAGATTGACTACTAATCTTTTGGTATTTTGGCTAAAGTAACAGGTTGCTTATAAATTTATTATGTATTCAAGTCCATTTGTCTGATTTTACTGGAGGAATAACACATATTATCATAATGTGTAAAATAAACATTTTCATGGGGCACGTAATTTGCTTTTGTATGTAATAAGACAGATTTTTTATGTTCGCCGGTTGATTAAAGAAACTGACGAGTATTGTTTTATAAGGTATTTGAGGAACGGCTGAATCGCAAAATCAAGATTCAAGTTTTTCTTTATCTGTTCTCATTGTGCACTTTATATTGTTTTTAGAATGGATAATTTATATTATTGTGGTTTTTTACCCTGAGCTATTTTCAACATGCAGAGGTTCACTAGGCCCATTAAACATTGAATAACCTATGGAAGATTAATCTTTAATAAAATGTCACCATATAAAATTTAAAAAATAATACTTAAAAAAACGTTGCTTCTGGCTAATCTAAAAAAAAATATTCTAGGAAAATAATCTAAAGCCCCGAAATTACTGCGTGATAATGTGTTCTTTCTTGATAAAAATGTTCCAAAGTTTATGTTTAAGTGATTATTGTTGTAGGGGGATAGAGACATTCTATGTGATCTTAATCAACAGAAACATTGTTCCAATTTTTTTGGTCTAGCCGATCTCCGTGAATAGGCTGTGGGCAAATGATTTATAAAGTGGCCATTTTAGAATATTTTCGTTCCGAGCCTATAGGTCCGGGCCACGGCGGGATGTTCCGTTAATAAGACGAGGAGGTATTCTAGTGATCGCATTAGGCCATTCGTACACGTGTTCGGGGTTCGAACCTATGTTTTTTATTTTCAAAGCTCGCCGCAGATATTGCCAGAGGGAAGTGAACGTGTTTTGTAATTAATGCCTCTACTTACCAAACAGGGCAACTATTTAGGCAAGTAAAGAGAATGTATATGTTCTGCATCTAATATGGGATTACGCTTTGGCTCTTTCTCTCATTTTTTATTTCACTGTCTCATCCAATGTGGGTACTCCCCTGCACTGAGTCGCAGGAGCATTTCCCTTCCTTGTGTAATTTTAGTAAAGCGCGGATCAGTTGAGAGTATGTATTTGTTTCAAACTCTCGTAATTGGCTCCCAAGACGAGGGTAATCGAAATAGCACAGAATTCTATGAGAAATATCTGTACGGACAAATTATTGGGGCGCTTTAAATGGTCAAACTGACTTCGGCTCAGGACATCACTATTTATCTTATTACTTTCTAAAATCAAAATTTTATCTTTTATTAATTATCTTCACTAATTTATTCTTTGAAGTTGTATTATGAAACTGGCCTGGGAGCTGAGGCACCGGATTTGTCATCGATAGTTCTTCGCGATTTTTCCCTTGTACAGAGATAACATTTATGGTTTCCCGACATTTCAATCACAGCAACAAAATCGACGAAGCTGTGGTAGCTCTAGGAATAGTTATCTTTGTCACGCCTAAGCTATTTAGTATGATTATGTACGATTATTATTCATTAAAAATAAACCATTTGCCTGACAGCTTAATATACTGATCATCAAGCAGTGAGTGTTTTTTTATAACTATGCGTGTCAGGCATGCGTTTCAAAATTTGTTTGAATCTGAATTATATTATATTTACATTGCCGAGTGGGCTGGGCAAAAACTGTTGCCAGTACTCGGAAACTATAACTGAAAGTGCAATAATGATTTTAAGAACTAGGATTTATATATTATAATTAAGTCCATTCTATGTGTCATTAAAAGGCGTCAGGCGACATTGAAGCATTATATGTAAATTGATCACAGCAAGATAGTTCTAAAGCTCTTTGATAATTAAATAATTGATTAAATAAATGTTTATATATTGTATTTTATATATGTTTAGCTGTATCTTAATAGCCTAGGGGTGAGGTAGTTAATCGTGTTTGTGGGTCCGCAAAAAAGAATGGGAGCGATATTTTTGTTAGGACGTCCTAGGAAAATCTACTGTATCTCCGCTTTTTTTGGCCTTGGGTGGCTCGGTTGATGCTTCTAATCAAATAAGTCTTTCGAATGTATGCAACAAAAAATAAAGGTAAGTCCTGTAAGACAATAGATGCTAAAAATTGAACGTTATATTATTGGTGAAGCAAATATTTTTGTTTTAAAGTTTACTTTTAAAAATTTTGTAAGTTCGTCTCAAAATTTTTGGAACTAAAAGTAGGCAGTAAAATTTGCATCAATAAATTCCGACACTTAACAAATAAAGCGTCAATGCCCATATTTAATTTATGTGGCACGATAACAACTTATTTTATTATTTATATAGATTAGTATTTATCTATGTGTATAATAACTACTCATAATAACCAAAAAAGCCTTTACTCATAATATAGAGCTATATATAATATTTCGATAACATATATATTAGAATCATACGTGCACGAAATTACATCTATAGCTGAATATTAATATAATTATCCCAAATTGGAAGGCTATGTGACGGATTAATGATTATTACTAATTATAACGAAAACGGAATATATAGCCATTCACTAAATTATTAGTATGATAAATTATTATTTTCTCTCATAAGTAATAAAAGGTGATTAGTAATCATGTTATGTAAGGTATAAAGCTTAAAATTGAAAATTACTATAGCTATATATATATATATAGAGCCGAATTAAGCCTTTCTGCAAAAACACGCTTTATTTTCAACTATATATACTAGTATAGTATATATAACACAGCTGTAGTACTAGCAAGCTCCACAATATATAATAAGTATATTCATATAAAAAAATCTAGTCAGTCAAGTAATTATCAAATAGATTTCTATTATTACTTTCACGTGTCATATATCTCAGTAAAAAATAACTAAAAAAATTGAATTTATAAGTCAACTGATCAACATAAACATAACAATCTTACAAATTGGAATATGGCTGAAAGATCTAATGGTTAAACTGAACTAATTATTTATTTTGAAATCGACTAACAAGTGGACAAAATACCTTAGATTATAATCATTATTTTTATGATATATTGACCTCTGGTTTTTTTAGCTCAAACTTTTTGAAGGTAAAAAACGGACTAACAAAACTATGTACGTATACGTATATAAACTGAAAGAAAACCATATGGCAAGCGAATAAATACAAAAATCGGCCAAGATTAGAGTGGTTCGTGGCAGTATGGTTATACTCTTCTTTGACTGATAGTCAAGTTAGCCAGAAGTATGGTCATTATTTGGTAACAGTGATAAATGAATTATGAGTTATAATTAAATGAAAAATCTTCAGACATTTTTGTCATCATAACTTGGAGTCGTATCCATATTGTATATGCGTTTAACTAGCCGAATAATTCATAATAGATGATATCGACAATTTTAGTAATATGATATAATATACGAAAACCATTAGATAGTTACCGCAATTTTTCTCTAAATAACAAAATAAAAACGGAAAAAACCTGAATGACGCGGTCAAGGTTTCAAAACCACTAAATATTTGTCATTACTATCCAAGGGAAAAGCAAAATATAGAAGAATTTTATATGTAAAGTATCAATTATAATAGGAATCAGAATACCTATCTGTGAGGTGCTGGAAGTCTGATAGTGAATATATATATATATATATATATATATAATATATATAAACAATGGTGGCTTCCTTTTCAAAACTAGAATTATTGAAACAATATATGTGTAATACCTTTGTGTCTATCTTGTCTGCCCTCCACGCCCCATATGCAAAGAACAGAAGAACATTGAAGGTTTAAAATCCGTATATTCGAAATAACAAAACCACGTATCACAATCATAATAACAATATATTTCATTATTATGTATATTATTTTAATATGTTATTTTAAGCGATTGAAAAAAATAAATTCATACTTTATCGTCGAAACAGTGGCAACCATCCAAATTTATCACCATCGACCACAGTTAAAATTATTGTAGCAGGTGAGGATTTCTCGAACTGAGTGTTTGAAAAAGCTTTTTCTAAGAAAAGTAAAAAATAAAGAAATACAAAATTTTTAACCTAAAACCTTTGAGTCAATTTTGACAATGGTAAGAATTTCATTAAAACTCCTATTCGTTTCATTCGAACTGGTGGGTGAAACAATCATTCGCCAAAAGATGGTTCGCAAATGGTTCTTTGGCCCGATAATTGATAGACACATATCCCAATATGTTGTCCCGAAGTAGAACACATGCCAGAGAAGAAAATATATCAGGGACAAGATTTAAATCCCTGACAATTTAAAGTTGTTGCCGGGACCCCTATTCAAAATACGTATGTTAAAATCAAATTTATAAATATTGTAATATAAATGATAAGGACAGTGTCTGTATTAATTTTTTTTTTCTCATTAAACATATAATTATAGAAAATAAATCCGAATCGTGATTTTTCAACTTGTTTTAGAAAGATCCTACTTGGGGTTAATACGACTATAATTCCACAAAAACCCCATTCAATTTGATATATTTTGGGATCGCTCTACATGAGTACATGGTTAAATTCTTAGAGTATCAGATATCACTCATCCAGAAAAAATAAGACTGCTGTTAAATAGGCAAACGCTGTTCTGCTGGATATTTATCGACTATTGCGAACAATATCTATATAATAGAATATCTTTGTTTCTTTGAGAACCCTAAGTTCTTAGTGCTATTAATTTGTCTTTATAATAACATAAAGCGCAAACAACTGCGGTATTTTTGGGATATTCAGCAAAGTAACCATAATCATATAGAATAAAATAAATCAGTAAAGAAATTAAAATGCCGAAAAAGTTTGTTGAAGTTAAGCTGTGACAAAAAAATGGTATTACCTAAGTTTCGCCAAATAATATTTTTTTCTTTAATATTTAATATTCATTTGCTTGATTTTTAATAAATTAACTTTATTGCTATTACTACGTAAGTATTAGAATAATGTGTAATGCAAAAAAAATTCCACGAAATCATAGGGAAACGCGGGATAATTATCGTAAAGAATAATATTTTTAGGACCAACCCAGATTCAATTTTAAATTTTGAAGGACTGGCAAAATTCACTTGTGTTTCAGTTCAAAATAGACTTTTCCCATATTGTAATAAGTATGTAAAGAATCTAAACTTGTCGCACTAAGCAAAAACATTAAGTCTAAAGTTCAAGGAATAGGCAACCAGGAAAAAATTAATATAAAGCCCAAATAATAATTAAAATATAAACATTAAATAAAAAACCATAAAATTGAATTAATATCAATCATTATAAAATTTTTAATATCATATTCAAAATTGGAGAATACAAAAAAATCACTCCACTAAAATTAATTGATCAATTAATATTTATTTCAAACATTATTTTTTTAATTAGCATTGTAAAAATAGTTTATTTATAAAGATACTAATCCAACGTGTATTAAGAAAGCATATATTTCAATTTCAATAATCATCTAAATATAACGCCCATTTTCTGAAGCTTCCTGTTAGTAGTTGTACGTTTAGCTAAATCAACTTTAAACTGTACCTTGGAACATCTTTATCCCATATTTGCATGCTATAGTATTAGGCAACTTAACATGTAGAAAATTTTTCAATTAAATTTTAAATCGGAGAGAAAATTAGTTTGATTTATTTTGGTCACTTGCAGTTAAAGCTAACGAGGAGACTACATAAAATAGGTCATTAATTATGTTCTAATTGAAAGAAGGAAAATATTTTTATTTCTGCAGAGATTACGCCTATCTTGTAGTGTAATCGTCCTATATCCCATAGATGAAAAAAATATTGCTCAAATAGAAAGATTATGCAATCAGAATTTTAGATACCAATATATAAGGATATCACATTTCTCAAAAAATACTTGAGAAATGTATCCTTAATATTGCGTATCCTAAAATTTGGATTGCATAATCTTTCATATTAGAGCAATATTTTTTTCAATATGGGATATAGGAAGACTACACTACAAGAGTAGCGTAATCTCTCAGAAAAAAAATATTTTCCGCTTTCAATTACGAACATAATTAATGACCATTTTTATGTAGCTCCGTTAGGCTTTAACTGCAAGAGCTGCACTGATCATAAATTGCTTGAACTCAATGTAAAAATTTCCAGATCTTTACATTTCTACAAGATTTAAGATCTTCCAAATCAAGACGTTTTTTTTCCTATTCTTCTGCCACATCTTCAAGAGATTGTTCATGATTCCTCTAAACACTCAAAACAAAATGGTCTTCTTTTATAAATCGCAGACATCTTATAGTAACATGTCACACTATAAAAAACAAGATTATAGCAGCATATTTTTCATTAATTAAAAGTCCAGTTGTCACCCAGCACTAAAGCTTCGGCCGGCGCACCCCGACAATCTTAAAATACCCACCACCCATGAACCAACATCTATCTAGCGGCTTTCCTTTGAAATTTCAGGACGGGCTCTCGCGTCCGAGCGCTCTGCAGGACTCAATATTTACAAGCATCCTTCACCTAATGAGAACTATATCACGCACTTCCTGGACTTCTATCAAGATAACCTTTTTCTGCTTTGCAGTTTTTAGCTCCAGGACATCACTTCACCTATTCTCTCCTGTAACTGTGCCCAAGAAATTTCTAAACCAATCAACGTACTTTGATCTTTCGAATATCATACACTCATGTACGAAGTAAATCTTGGCCAAATTCCTTACACTGGTAAGTTTATTCAGAGCCATTCTTTCATGATCAACGAACGTGAATGGTCGTTTCTATATGCGAGGCCATTAGCCAAACTGGCAGCCGATACAAACTGTAATCCGATACCACGCGTTCTTTCGTGAGCCCCTAACAACTACCCCACGAATATTTCACAATTTCTCACGCCGCAAATCACGATAAAAAAACTTACGGTTTCTAGAACCCAAGGAGTTACACACTCTGGCATGATACGTTTCCTTACTGCGGGCTCATACATACAACGCCTACCTATAGCCCCGATACTCAGCACCGCTTACGGCACAACCTCACTTTATGAGCCCCGAACACACTACTCCTAGCTTCACCTTTCAGCAAATCAGCGATAAAATACGCTTACGCGACATTCTCAGAGCTTCCCCAGCCAACGTAAAATAGAAAACCGTTCTATATGCGGCGGACTATGACCACAATTGGCGAACGATACTCACCCACTCTTTTTGCCGCCACACTCTTCTATCCGGTCCCTACCAATCACCTCTAAGCTTCTCGCTCACCACTTTCCAGCAACCAAAATCTGGCATCCACAAAAACTACCCGGTACCTCATCAGCCACACCGACCCCCGCCAACTCGGTCCGAGGTCGTTTTTATATGCGGGGGACCCATGGCACAAACCATGGACCGCTATCACCTCACAACTCTTTTTGGCAAGACGTATTCCTGTTGGCTGCTACAATACCTTAGATTTCCAATCTTCAGGGTTAATCTGCAACTAAACTGCTGCTTTTCTATAAGCCAAAGAAGTAAAATCGGGCTCGACGCCCGGAGTCGAGCATCGGCTCCTATTGGGGCCTATACCAAATATGGCCGCCATACTTACACTTCTTTGACACACGTACTTTGCTCGGTTCCTACAAATACCTTCTAGGATTTCCATTAATCGGTCAAATTGAATAACAATGGCGCCGGATTTCTATACAGCCAGAGAAATGACAGACTCGGGAGATCGCAGCGTTGCGGTCTATTATGGGGGAATTTACCCAAAACTATGGACCGATATACCCGATTTTTGGCACACCTTCTTTTAGTCAATAACTAATACCTTCTTAGATTTCAATTCTTCGAGGCCATTGAAGCTAGAAAAAACCTACGACTTCCTCAATAAGCCAAAAAGGGGACCCCACCAATCGCGAAGGTCATCGGTTGTATTATGGGCCACTGATTATCAAAAACCATGGACCGATATAGCCATCTTCGAACCTTGACCTAGCATTGCAGAACAAAGACAGACGAATTGGTGCAAAATTCAGCCGAGACTTGCTTCATTATTGACAGATGTTAGCGTGATCTTACACAGAGACAGACAGACGCGACAGTCGTTATAATCGTCTTAGAATTTCTGCCCGCTGATCAAGATATATATTTATATTATGTCGGAAAATCGATATTTCGATTGTTACAACGGAATGACAACTTATTCAATACCCCCGTCACCATTCAATGGTGGAGGGTATACAAAAACCTTTAGTTATGTTATCAGTGGCCCAGCCCGGGTGTCTTTCAGTCTCACTTAGACTATTTTAAGTTCCATTGTAGATTACCTTCACGTTGGTGAACTTCTACTTTATCACTGCGTGCTGTCCGTATTCTATGGTCTAAGTTCACATGACCACAGGACCTCCCCATCTCTTCTTACTACTAGCACCGAGTCCGAGAGCGTTCCACATTTTGAAGTGAAAATGAACATATTAGGATCGCTTTGAAGCCATCCAGAACCTGATGTCACCAGCACTTACTGACGGTGGGAAATCTCACCGAAAAAAAAAACAATTTTTGGGCGTGTTGGTCGAAACTTTTGGTTTTGAACCACGCTCTGTGTCTATGCTACGGACCGGACCATGGCTACGGATTTCCACCAAACGCGTCGGTTTTGAGACACATCCTCACAAACTGCACAGTTATTTCTGCCTAACCTTTGATTCTTTATCTCTAGCCTCTCTAACTCCAAGAGATTTCAACTATATCCAGTTCCATTTAACCGAGGCTTTATTCTCGTTCTTCACTTTTAAGGGACAATTTGCCTTACTACTTCAAAGACCATAGAAGCATTTAATTGCGAGAGCTCACACTTCTCACAAGACTCGTATCCTAATATTTAAGAAACAAAATCTTTAAGTTAAGATTATCAAACTTTTGGTCTTTTAACCTTACCGACTTCTTTTTTTTTTACTTTTTAGGAGATAATGTATCACTTATATACTTGCGTATCCCTAAAAATTAGATTGCATAAGTCCCTATCTTTCATCACTTAGACGCAATATTTTCGTTCAGTATGGGATATCACGGAGACTACACTACAAGGTAGCTTTTAACCCTTCACTCAGAAAAAAATTATTTTCCCGCCTTTCCTTATGAACCATACATTCAATGGACCCCCCATCTCTCTTACCTGTTAGCGTTCCGCTCTAGGCTCTTAACTGCAACCGGCCGGCCTACGTGCGAAAAAAAAACCATGTT
>PGFW01021533.1:24948-34991 GCA_003123925.1 Haematobia irritans
GAAATTTATGAACTTTACTAATGAACCATTTTGGATTTATGGTGAAACTAAACCAAAACACAACACTAAAAGAAAAGGGAAAATAGAAAAACGGATCCCTGGCATTGGTTACACTAACCATAATAATCGAGCTAATAAACTATTCCTTGGTCATAATTCATTTTGGACATTAGGGACTTTCAAATGGAACCCTGAAAACGAAAACTTATACATATTGTACATATATGCTCAATGACAAGAACCAATTATCACAATAGAGGAAAAATAATAAACTTTCTAAATTGTGGTTGTGGTGTAGATTGGGAAACACTCAGATAAAGCCAAGAATATAATTACATACAAAAGCATATTAAAATTTCAAAAGTATTGCCAGAATTTCTTCTTTTATGAACGATGCAGGCTGAATTTAACATAAATCGGTCAAATTAAGAACTCACAAAAAAATCTCCTTAATATTTACTAACACAGACATAATTTTCCTAATTAAAGGTGAAAAATGTGGTATTACTTTTAAGGCGACTTTTGTAATTCGCTGGGCCCTATTGATAAACTCTCTATTTTCAAATGCTACATGATAGGAAAAATCACAAATCAATTTCGTTAATTAAAGCAATCATGTGTAATTGAAATGCGTTCAATGAACAAGTTTACGTTTCAGCTTCAAGTCAAGAGCAAAATAGAAACTTGTTTAAATTTATGATCATTTGAATGATATTTGGATTTTCTTCTCTGGTACATGTACAATTTTCCCAAGACTATGACGATCCGTAGCCATCGATATATTTTACAGCTGGAATACACTGATATGCATACAAATGTGGTTTGTAGGAGACCTTTGGATAGAGTTCGTTAAGAATGTCTTGAGTTTAGTGTTGAAATATAATATTCCTAATAGAAACCTTCATCCAAAATTGTTTTTTCTATAGAAACATTTTGTCAAACTTTTATTTTATATGAAAAATTTTTACCAAAATTTTATTTTCTACGCGAAACTTTTATCTATTTATTATTGATTTTTAATTTATCAAATTTTATTTCTTATAGAAAATCTATTCAACCAATTTAATTTCTATTGGGAAATTTTGTCAAATTTTATAGAAAATTTTGTCAATAATTTATAATATTTAGCAAAATTTGTCTGATCGTATCCAAATTTTATCTTATAATTCAATATATCTACAGAAAATTGTCAACATTTTATAGAAAAATTTTGTCAAAATTTTATAGAAAATTTTGTCAAAATTTTATTTCTATAGAAATGTTGTTGTATAAAATTTTATATTTATAAGAAAATTTTGTCAACATTTGGTAGAAAATTTTGTCAAAATTGAATAGAAATTAATTTCTTTAGCTAATTTTATTTCTAATACGAAATGTCAAAAATTTTATTTCTATAGAAAATTGTTTACCAAAATTTTATTTCTATGAAACTTTTATTCATTATATTTATTTTAATTTTATCAAATTCTTATTTCTTATAGAAATTATATCAAAATTTTTTTAATTTCTATTGGGAAATTTTTGTCAAAATATTATTAATTTTGACAAAATTTATTCCTAAATTTGAAAATTGGTTAAAATCATTATTTCTATAGAAAATTTTGTCAAAATTCTATAGTCTATAGAAAATGTTGTCAAATTTTATAGAAAAAATTTTGTCACCCCCCGCCCCCCCCCCAAATTTTATTAGAAAAATTTTGTTCCAACAATTTTATAGAAAATTTTGTCAAAATTTTATCTTCTATCAGAAATGTTGTCAAAATTTTTATATTTATTAGAAAATTCTGCAACATTTGATAGGAAAATTTTTGTCAAAAATCTGATAGAACAATTCATGTAAAAACTTTCATTTCAATTAGAAAATTTTGTCAAAGTTTTTTTCTTATAGAAAATTTTGTCAAACATTTTATTGCTATTAGAAAATTTTGTCAAAATTTTATTGCTATAGAAAAATTTTGTGAAAGTTTTGTTTCTATAGAAAAATTTTGACAAAAATTTTTATTATTGGAAAACCTTTTGTCAAAATTATTATTTCTACAGAAATTTTTCATCAACATTTAATTCTATAGAAAATTATATCGAAATTTTTATTTTTATGGAAAATTTTTGAAATTATTATTTGACAAAATTCTTCTTTCTATTGAAAATTTTGTTAAAATCTTATTTCTTATTAGAAATTTTTGTCAAAATTCTCATTTCTGTAGAAAATTTTAATCAAAATTTTTAAATCTATTTTTAGAAAATTTTGTCAAAATTATTTTTTATAGAAAATTTTTCAAAATTTTACTTCTACTAGAAAATTTTGTCAAAATTTTATAGAAAAATTTTGCCAAAATTTTATTTCTATAGAAAATTTTGTCAAAATTTTATTTCTATCGAAAATTTTTAACAAAATTTTATTTCTATGGAAACTTTTATCATTATTATTATTTCTACACAAATTTTTATAAAATTTAATTTCTATAGAAATTTATATCAAAAAATTTTATTTCTATAGAAAATTTTGTCAAAATTCTATATCTATCGAAAATTTAATCATAACTTTTTATAGCAAAATTGTTATTAAAATTTTATGGTACAATTTTGCCTAAAAATTTTTATAGAAAATTTTGTCAAAACTTTTATTTCTATAGAAATTTTATCAAGATTTTAATTTCTATAGAAATTTTATCAATATTATATAGAAAATTCTTGTCAAACTTTTATAGCAAATTCTGTAAAAATTTATTTCTATTGAAAAATTTATGGTCAAAAATTTATTTCTATAGAGAAAATTTTATCAAATTTTTATCCTATCAAAAATTTGTCAAAATTTTATTCCTTAATAGAAAAATTTTGCTGAAATTTTTTTTCTATAGAACAAAATTTATATTATTCTATAGAACATTTTTTCAAATTTTTATTTCTACAGGAAAGTTTTTATTCCAAAATTATATTTTCTATAGAAAATATACAAAATTTATTTTTATGGAACATTTTTCAAAATTATTATTTTGACAAAATTTTATTCCTATTGAAAATCTTTGTTAAAATTCTTAGTTTCTATAGGAAAATTTTGCTAAATTTTATATCTATAGCGCGAAAATTTTGTCAAAAAATGTATAGAAAATTTTGCCAAAATTTTATTTTTATGGAAATTTTTTTCAAAATTTTATTTCTATAAAAAATTTTGTCCAAAATTTTATTAGGGAACAATTGTGCCAACATTTTATTTTCTGCCTAGAGCATTTGCCAAAATTTTAATTTCTATAGAAATTGTTAAATATTTATTTTTATAGAAAATTTTGCAAAGATTTTTATTTCTATAGCAAATGTTGTTCAAATTTATTGCTATAGAAAAAATTTTTGTGAAACTTTATTTTCTTATAGAAAATATTTTTTACAAAATTTTAATTTTATGGAAACTTTTTTGTCAAAATTATTATTTCCACAGAAATTTTTTATCGAAATTTTAATTTTCTATTAGAAATTATTTATCAAAATTTTATTTTTATGGAAAATTTTTTGAAACATTACTATTTTGACAAATTTTATTTCTATTTGAAAAATTTTGGTCTAAAAATCTTATTTCCTAAAGAAAATTTTGTCAAAATTCTTATTTCCTATCCGAACAATTTTATTCAAATTTTAATATCTATAGAAAAATTTTGTCAATTTATAGAAAATTTTTGCCAAAATGGTATTTCTATAAGAAAATTTTGTCAAAATTTTATTTATATAGAAAATTTTTTGGTTAAAGATTTTTTTTTTATAGAAAATTTTGTAAAAATGTTATTTCGTTTTGCTTGTTATTGTTGGTTTCTCTTCAATCGTTATTGTTGTTTTTGATTTCAGCTTAAAAACATGCATTGACTAAACTACAAGTGTAGCTTAACCAACAGAGGAAAAGTATGCTTGTCAAATTTATTTGGGCAAAGCCCGATATACTGCAAGATGTACAGCTGTCTTTCGGATGGATGTACAGCTGTTTCTCGAATTACCCCCCCAACCCATTCCTCACCAAAAATTTTTGTTTCTATAGAAAATTTTGTCAAAATATTATTTCTATAGAAAATTTTGTCAATTTTTTTTTTCTATAGAAAATTTTTACCTAAATTTTATTTCTATAGAAAATTTTTATTTCTATAGAAAATTTTTATTTCTATAGAAAATTTTCATCAAAATTTTGTTTATATCGAAAATTTTTACCAAAATTTTATAGAAATTTTTCTGAAAATTTTATTTCTATAGAAAATTTTCTGAAAATTTTATTTCTATAGATAATTTTTTTGAAAATTTTACTTCTATAGAAGGTTAGGTTAGGTTAGGTGGCAGCCCGATGTATCAGGCTCACTTAGACTATTCAGTCCATTGTGATACCACATTGGTGAACTTCTCTCTTATGACTGAGTGCTGCCCGATTCCATGTTAAGCTCAATGACAGGGAATCTCCTTTTTATAGCCGTGTCCGAACGGCGTTCCACATTGCAGTGAAACCACTTAGAGAAGCTTTGAAACCCTCAGAAATGTTAGCAGCATTATGAGGTGGGATAATCCACGCTGAAAACTTTTTGGTGTTCGTCGAAGTAGCTATCGAACCCACGACCTTGTGTATACAAGGCGGGCATGCTAACCATTGCACCACGGTGGCTCCCTTCCCTACTTCTATAGAACATTTTGTCAAACTTTTATTTCTACAGAAAATTCTGTCAAAATGTCATTTATATAGAAAATTTTGTCAAAACTTTATTTCTATAGAAAATTTTATTTCTATGGAAAATTTTGTCAACATTTTATATTTTATATATGAAATTTGTTAAGTACTTCTAAGTTGAATAGGAATATTTTGCTCTTTAATACTCTGTAGGGTATAAAATTTCAATAACAAATTTTTAATGGATTTCAATAACATTTTGTTCGATGCTTATTCGAACACTAAATATCCATTAAATCTATGGACATCATATGCATATTTATTTCCAAATGAAATCTACACAATATTCTCGACTATAATGCATTAAACGACATTAGACATTTAAGAAGGAAGCCTGCCTGTATGAATGGGAATGAAATAATTCATTGAGAGACACGCCCCAATATAATCAATTTGCTGGCAGACAGACGCACGGATGAAGATATTGTATTCCAAGGTTTATTTTGTAATACATATAATACCATTTTGTATGCACATTTCGTTTTGACACTAATGGGATATTTTTGCAAGACTATATGAATGTGGATTAATTGTAATGACTTCCGTGAACACACCCCACAACGATGACGATGAAAGTGTGGAAAGTGATATTGTAAGCAATCATAAAATAATAATGAATAGAGAACGTGATGACAAAATTTTGTTTTGTTATAGGAAATATGCTATGGCAATGATATTCAATAGAAGCCTGAAAGTATGCTGTGCGAAAATGGAATATTGATAATACTTAATGGCACATCACTCTAGTTAACAATGAATATCTTTGGCATTTGTCCCTTAACCGACATAGTTTGCAATAAATGTAATATAATCTTGTATGGAAAAGGCATAGGATGAAGAGGTATCAAAAATAGTTTCCCTATGTCTTAGATACACACAAAAAAATTTTTTTCTGATTCAATACAGAGATAAATACATTTTATTTCTATAGGTTTTTAAGAGAGGAATCTTTCAGGGGTCAAAAATGGTGTTATTTGCTATAAAGAAAAAATGCTTGTCAAACATTTCTATGTCTAAGAAATTTTGACAAAAATTTAGCTTCTCTATTATTGAAATTGAATTTTGGTAATAAGAAAATTTATTATCTAATAAAAGTCAATTTGTCAAAATCTTTATTTCCTATAGAAAGAATAAAAGGAGTATTCGTATAAAACAAAATTAAAAATATGATTGTGCTATTAGAGGAGAAAATATTTATTAAACACACAAATTGATGGAAATTCTATAATATATTTAACAAAATTTTTATTTCTATAAGAAACATTATTGATCAAAAAATTATTATTATTCTAATAGGTTTTAAAAATTTTAACTTGAAAATAATAGATTTTTTATAGAAAATTGGGATTCCATACGAATATTTAAACAAAATTTTATTTCTATAGAAAATTATTGTCAAAAATTAGTAGTTTGCACCGTAGAAAACTTGTGTCAAAGATATTTAATTTCTTTAAATTTTTGTCAATAATTGTATTCTCTTAATAAAATTAATTTTAAAACAAAAATTGATTTCTATAAGCGAAATGTGGGGTCTAGCGGAGAACAAAAATTGATTTCTCATATAATATTTAACAACAATTTTATTTCTATAGGAAATTTAAGTCAAAACAAAATCTATTTCTAATAGACAAATTTGATCAAAATATTTAATTATAATAAGAAAAGTCTACTAGTAAAAAATTTTATTTCTATAGGAACACCCGAAATTATTGATCAAAATCTTAATTCTATACTGGCAGAAATATTAATTGTCTAAAGGGATATTTTATTTCCATAAGAAAATATTTCGTCATAGCATTTTCACATTTACTAATATTTACTACGTTTGATTTCTGGTTTTTTAATTTACAAAAAGAATGTTATTTTCTTTAGAAAATGGGGAGTGGTATTTCAAAATTTTTATTTTGGGCTAATAAGGAATACTAAATGTCAAGAAGTGTTCGTGATACTTTCTAATAAAGTGTCTTGTACACAAATTAATTTTTCTGGACTTATTTGTCCTATATGGAAAATCTTTTGTCCAAGCATCTTTATGTGTTATAGAGAAGATTTGATGCAAATTAATTTATTTCTTTCATAGAAAGTTTTGCAAAATTTTATTTCTATAGAAAATTTGAGTAGAAAATCTTTATTACTAATAAATGAATAAAATTTTGTAACAATACTGTATATTTCTATAAGAAAAATATGTTCAAAAACAAGGGTGTTATTTCAAATCCGAAAATTTTATAAAAAATTTTTATTTTTTTGAAAATTTATATGCACATATTTTATTTCTACATATAAAATTTGAAAAAATTATTATTATCTACACAGAAGAAACTTAGGATGATATCAATAATTTGTGATTCAACATAGGGAACTAATTTTTCATAACGCTTATCTTATTTCTAGCGAGATTTTTTTTTTTTTTCAACAAAATGTTATTTCTATTACCGAAAGATTTTGTCAAATTTTATTTCTATAGAAATTATTCATTTGATGACTAAATAGAAAATTGTTTTACAATTATTGTCTAAGAAAATTTTGTTCAATTTTAATTTTTTCTATAGAGAGACCAATTTTGATCCATAATTTTATTTCTATAGAAAAATTTGTCAAATTAAGTTATTTCTATAGACAGAAAATTTTTTTCTATGAGAAATTGCCCAAATTTTATTTCTATAGAAGAATAATTGGGTAGAAATTTATGTTATTCTATAGGAATAAAAAAATTTGTACAACAAAATTTTTATTTCTATAGAAAATTTTCAAGGTATTGAAAATTTTTTTTTTTTTGAAAATTTTTCAATATTTTATTTTATACCTAGAATTTTTGGAAAAATTTTATTTCCTACAGCAAATTATGGTCCAAAATTTTTATTCCAATAGAAATATTTGTGGTTGTTTCAACGATTTTCATTTCTAACACGGGATAATAGATACAACGACTTCTTATTTAGAGCTTGATTTATTGTTATCTTATTTCAAAAATGTTAGTATTCATGTAGAATAAATTTTGCTTCGTAAACCTTTCATTTCTATAGAAAATTATAGTCAAAATTTTTTTTTTCTATAAACTTGTCTTGTCAGAATTTTGTTTCTATAGAAAATTTTGTCAATATTTTATGATTTTATAGAAGATTTGTTAGTCAAATATTTTAATTTCTATAGAAAAATTTTTAAAAAATTTTATCTTCTAATAGAAAATATTGTAAAAATTTTATTTCTATAGAAAATTTTGTAAAAATTTTATTTCTATATGAAAAATTTGTCAACATTTTATTTCAAAATTAATAAATTTTATAAAAATTTTTATTTTTTTGAAATTTTTCAATATTTTATTCTATAAAAAAATTATGTCAAATTTTATTTCCATAGAAAAGTTTTGCTTCAAAATTTTATTTCTATAAGGAAATTTTGTCAAAATTATTGTTTTATAGAAAACTTTTGTCAAATTTATATTTGCCTATAAGCAAATTTTGTCAAAATCTTAATTCGTTAACGAAATTTTTTGTCAAGATTTATTCTATAATAAAAATTTTGATACTAATAAAGTTTTATTTGTAACGGGAGAAATTTTCTCAAAAATTTTATTTCTATAGAAAAATTGTTGTAAAAATTTTATTTCTATCAAAAAATTTTAAGGCATTTACAAAAAAAATGATTTCCTATAATTATAACGGAGGAAATTTTAAACAGAAAATTGATTTCTATTATATAGCTTAATAATAAATTTGCTGTAAGAAAATTTGTCAAAATTTCTTTAGTTCTAGGGATAAAATATTTGAACAAAATTTCATTAACGAACATTATTAAATATCTATGTCCAAAATTGTAGTTTCTATAGAGAAGTTTTGGTCAAAATTTATTTCTATAAAAATCATTTTCAACAAAATTAATTTCCTATAAGCAATTTTACACAAAAATTTGATATTTTCTATAGGGGGGGTGAATAATTATAGTAGGCGAAAATATTTCTATAAGAAAAATTTGTCAAATTTGATTTCTATAGAAAATTTTGTCAAAACTTTTTATTTATCATACTGGTTGGAACGGACGAAATTTTGTCAAAAATTTTTAATTTCTAACTGTCTGAAAAATTTTGTTCAAAATTTATATGCCTTATGGAAAATTTTCATCAAAATTTAAATATAACTATTTAGAAATTAATATTTCAATATTAGGTTTATTCTTGTATATGATAGAAATTTCTAATTATGTTGCAAAAAATCTATTAAATTTCGTACTCAAGAAATATGTCAAAATGTTATTTCATCAATTCGGAAATTTTTTTCCTAATTTTATTCTATATTTAAAGAGGATCAAGTCCAAAGAATTTTTAATTTCTTAGAAAAATTTTTTCAAAATCTTTATATTATCTTAGGAAAATTTTGATCCAATAATTTTATTTCTTTATAGGAATTTGTTGTAAAATTATTTCTATAGCTTTTGAGAATTTCATACGGTACAAAAAATACTTAATTTCTAGTAGGGCAAAATTGTTTGCCAAAAATTTGTTTCTATTATGAAAATTTTGTTCAAAAATTTATTTGTCTACAGAAAAGTTTGGTCAAATATGTTTATTTCTAATGAAAATTTTTGGATCAAAATTATTATATTATCTAATATAAAATGAAGAGTATTTTTAAACGATCTGCATATGAGAATATAATAATAAAATAATTTGAACACACTTGACATTTGGTTCATAAATTAAGACATAGGGAAAACTAATTTTGATCCCATTCTTCATCCTATGCCTTTTCATACGAAGATTATATTATCACATTTATTTGCCAAATATATGTCGGTTAGGGAGAATGTACCAAAGATAGTTCCAATTGTTCAACTAGAGTGCGTATATATGCCATTAAGTATTATCAAATATTCACTTTTGCGCACAGCAATCATCAGGCTTCTATTGAATATCATTGCCCAAAATAAAAGGGTTCAGTCATATTCCTATAACAAATCAACAAAATTTATGTCAATCACGCTTTTCTCTATATCATTATTATGTTATGATTGCTTACAATAAGTCAGACTTCAATTCGACACTTTCAATCAGTCAATCGTTGTGGGGTGTGTTCACGGAAGTCACTTACATTAATCCACATTCATATAGTCACTTCGAAAAAAGTATCCCATTAGTGTCAAAAACGAAATGTGCACCTGAATCAATAAACATGGTTGTAATATATATGTTACAAAATAAACCCATTGAATAAAATATCTTCATCCGTGCGTCTGTCTGCAACAAATGTGTTATTATGTGGACCATTGTAATACTTGCGGCGGCGTGTCTCTAATGAATTATTTCATTCCCTTCAACAGGCAGGCTTCCTTCTTAAATTGTCTAATGTCCGTA
>PGFW01021535.1:8033-25238 GCA_003123925.1 Haematobia irritans
GGGGAGGTAAGGGGAGGGGGGCTCGACACCACAGCCCTGATTCCATCAGAGTAAATCTTGTATAGTTCTCGACGAAAAACTGCGACAAATAATTTTTACAGGGTTCTCTTGTCTTATCTTATCGAAACAAATGGTAGTTCAATGGTGCAAAGTCGGGGGTGAATTCAGAAAACTTTTGCAGC
The DNA here is from genome assembly GCA_003123925.1 of Haematobia irritans. Lineage (NCBI taxonomy): Eukaryota > Metazoa > Arthropoda > Insecta > Diptera > Muscidae > Haematobia > Haematobia irritans. The sequence continues at coordinate 8,216 of PGFW01021535.1, forward strand.
TAAGATCTAACAAGTTTTGTCGAATTATTTACATCGCGTGTGATCTAGCGTTGCTCATTTTTTGACAAGAAGTCCCCCGGATTGAATCGAAATTTTCTTGCAGTGCAATTTTGAAATGCTTTCTTTCAATCGGCGATTCGATAGGAAGAGATTTTTACTTTTTTTGCCGAATTAGCTATCTTCATAGAACCTAGACATATTTTTGTTATTTTTTCTAGAAACAATAAACAGTTATGCTCCACAAAAAAACAAATCCCATACACGCTTACAAGATATATTAGAGGAATACCTTACTACAAATTTGTAAATGCTATTTTAATAAATCAGGATATTAAGAGTATATCTATAGAAATTTGTCAATGTATACAAATCGGATCCATATATAATATTCTTCCAAATTCAATAATGTACGCCTTTTTATAAAAAATTTACTCTAGACAGACAATCCAAAATGTCTATCCAAAATGTGAATTTTAGATGATCAGTATATCCGGGTTCTATATGCCATTTTGTACACATAATTTTTTATGGTATAACCACTGTGCATCCAAAAACAGAAATAACAAGCCGACAATACACACACATACAGACATACACTTAATCTCATACACCTTGGTGCTCCGTAAATGAGGGTTAAATTTTCTTAATCCTTTGGCAGAGAATTTATTTAACTAAACAAACTCATGCTCATTTACATTAACATAAATCTTAATCTGAGGGGTTGTGGAGAGTCAAACGGAACATCCATTAGTAAAATACATGTTTTCCTTCTCATCTAAAGTCGAAAGACAATTCTACCACAGACAAATACCATTTCGCAAGTACTCGTGTTGATGTGTATGTGTGTGTGCGAAGGAGGTTTATGTCTATTTGAAATCATTACGCATTGAAAATTTCAACCCTGTATGCCAATTATTTTAAAGAATAAAACATGATTTCATAGTAAAAGCTTAAAGTATTAAGCGGATTAATCCCCCTTAACAATGAATGGAAAGAAAACTAGCTCTGCGATATGGAATACCCTTTCCATTCGCTAATGCATTCGACATTATTACATGCCGCATTTCATTTTGAATAATTCAAACATATAGCGTGAAATCATTTTGAGTGAATGCGAATTATGCTCAGAGAAGAAATCGGAGTATTTAAAAATTATAGATTTTATCATAAACTGTTACTATGGTTCAGGTATATAAAAAGGATCGTAATAGCAATGCCAAGGATAGTTTGCATTAGAAAACTTTGAAGATATGCTTCCGGAAACCTAATTGGGAGAAAAATAAATTTCAAAGATATTGACATTTTTTTATGAATATTACGTTAATTAGTTGGCAAATAAAATGCATAACATAAAAACCACTATCTTATTTGGTAGATATGCTACATATTTTATTGAACCAAAGTGGCGGAGTGGTTAGCATTCCTGTCCTTAATTCGCGGATGCCAGGGTCGGTAGAATGCTACCAAAAATTGATGGAGAAATTACCAACAGATATTTTTTTTTTTTTTATTTTTTTTATAACATATTGTGGACCAAAATTATTGATACTATCTCAAATTCCTTTAAATTTGTTTGCAAGCCTATATAAAGGGTTATATCCATATGCGTGAATTTGAATCTGAATCGATTTTAGACAAAATGTATATATTTCTACAAAAATTCTATGTACTTAAAATTAAATCTAACGTTATGGCGACGCTAAACACAATTGTAACGAAAAAATAAAAAATTGCAAGAACGTCAAATCCGGCGGCCGCCATTATAATTACTCTGCAACAACTTTGTATTTAGATCTAACATTTGATAAAATCTCAAATCAGACTTCTACAAAACTCGGGCATATTTGGGAAATTTATAGTATAAATTGTTTAAGGCAATTTGCCAAAAAATGCATTTATGATTCATTCATTGAAAAATTGAAAATTTGAGTCATTTCAACAATTTTTACAAAATTGTATGCTCACTGAATACAATTTTGGAAACATTTTCTACAGAAACAAAATTTTGACTAAATTTTCTATAGAAATAAAATTTTGGAAAATTTTCTATAGAAATAAAATTTTGACCAAATATATAGAATAAAATTTGAATAAAATTTGCCAAAATTTTTATAGAAATAAAAGTTTGAAAAACATAATCATAGAATACATTTTAAAAAAAATGTGTAGCAAACAAAAATTTTGCAAATATGAGAAAATTGCTATAGAAATAAAATTGACAATTTTTCTATAAGAAATTAAAATTTGAAAAAAATATCAATAAAATGTATTTGAGAAAAATTTTAGAAAAATTTGCGTGTAGTAAATAAAATTCTGCAAAAATATTCTACAGAAACAAATTTTTACAAAAATGTTTCTAAAGAAATAACATTTGACAAAATTTTCATAGAAATAAAATTTTGACAAAATTTTGCATAGAAATAAATTTGAACGCAATTTTCTATAAAAAAACTATTACTATAAAAATGTTGTCCAACATTTATCTATAAAAAAATCTGATTACTAAAATATTTCTATAGTAATAAAATTTTGACTAATCTTTTTAAAAAAAAAATATGTTCTATAGTAATAAAATGTTGAATAAATTTTTTATAGAAATAAAATTTTGACAAAATTTGCTATAGAAATACAATTTTGACAAAACTTTTTATAGAAATAACATTTTGACAAAAAGTTCTTATAAAATACAACTTTGAAAACATTTTCTTGGTATGTCAATATTCCACATAACATATGTATATGGCCTTAAAATAAAATTAAAATAAAAATAATATCGATTGTTCGAAATATTTCAAATAAACTGATAAGGGCATTAAAATGCATCTATCCAGCCCATCTGCTAGTCTAACATTCTAGGAAACATAAAAAGATAGACGTAATTGGAAGTTGATTTTCATTTACAATCATCCTGTACATTGATCGCAAGAATAACGCAATGGAAACTAGATTTGCGTAAAAACTTGCCCTAGCTTAACAAAAATGTGAAGTGTTTTAAAAAATTTTGGTTTAGCCGCGACGAGTCGCAGCCCAAAATTGTTTACGACTCCGACTCAGCAAAATCTTCAGACCCGACTCCAAACTCCGACTCGACTCCGGCTCCACAGCCGGTTGGTAACCAACACTTTTTTCTTTCATATGCGGGCGTTTTGCCCAGCGATCGACTTCAAAAACGCCTCCAATAACCGTCACTATAACAGTCATGTTGATGTTTTTCCCTTCTGCAAAGATAATCGATTAAAAATTGCTTCCATGCGCCATCCCAAAAAACGAGCCATAACTTGCAGCGGACTTTTGAGCTCTTTCCACGCTTCGGAGACGGTTTCAACGGTCGCTCCACTACAGGCCGACTGTCGATTGCACTTCATGAGTGTAGTGATGGAGCCATGTTTCATCCATTGTCAGCATATCGACGAAAAACTCGGTGTATACGAGTTAACACAGAGCTGCCAACACCGCCCCCTCAGAATCATCAACACGTGTTGTTTTTGGTCAAATGTGAGCTCGCCGGCACCAGTTTGCCACAGAGCTCCGCCATATCCAAAAAATATGATGATTGATATGAGCCAACACGTTCCTTCGATATCTTTAAGGCCCTCTGCTACCTCGATCAAATTAATTTTACGGTCATTCAAATCATTTTGTGATTTTTTTTATTTTTCGTCGGAACCACCTCTTCGAGTCATCCACGCGTTCAATCGGCCTCGTGCTCATTTCACCCACGCATGCAATTTTGCCATACCAATCAATTATTGATTCCCTGGTGCAGAGTCTGGAAACTATTATTCAACCAATTTTTTGCTTCCACCGTTTTTTTTTTCTTCTAAAAACAGTATTTTATCAAAACACGAAATTCCTTTTTTTCCATTTTTTCACAATAACTAAAAGATGCTTCACCAAAGGACGTCTATCTCACAAACGTAATTGACTTACAGACGTCAAATTTTACAGAATCATTCGAAGGTTGTACTATAATAAAGAATAAATGCAATTTAATCACTAGCGACACCATCTACACGCTAAACAAAAAAAATCGCCCGCTGCTAACATATACTCCCAACATTATTTTTTGCTCAAGCATATACATTTGGGATTGCCCAAACATTTATATGTTTGATCTCTTCCAATATATAATATGTGTTGAAAGCATATTGGTCTAAACAATATATGTTGGTAGTTAAGTTCCAAACATTTTGATTCTTTTGCATCCAAATTTCAATAATGTTAGTCTTCCAAAAAACAATATTTATTCATGTGAACATATAATATGTGGTGGAAGCATTTGCACCCAAAAATATTATATGCTTAAAAAGAATTCTCCCAACAATATGTGCTCAAATTTATTTATTTATTTATATATTACAAATCATAAGAATTATGAAAATAGGGGGCCCCAGCTAATATAAGGTGCAACAACATAGGTTTTCGAACGCTTCGAATGCTCAAAAGATTTTGTTCTAGCCCAATTGTATATTCCCGACATCTTTCTCACTTCCACGAGATATTTTTAGTTTCTTAGCACCTTTCTGTAAGTACAAAACATTGCTAGAGAAATATTAAATTTTATGATTTTTTTATTTTAATTTACCTTTTGCCGGACGCGGCATTCGAACAGCGGACCACACAGTTGTAAGGATCAAGAGAAGTCAGCTGATCAATTGCCCCAAGGAAAAATTAAAACTTAATTTTGAATAACAAGCAAAAAACCACCAACTTAATTCAATAATCGCTCCCTGCTTAAATAGCGCCTCCAAGCCTACTAAACACATATATGGTTTATAGGCTATTTCTAAATTAATATATTGTTGCCATCAAGCATATTATATTTTTGACAAACATTTTAATCCCACAACATAATATGTTCTAACATATAACATATATGTCCCAAACATGTTATGCTAGTTTATGAACGATTATATGCGTTGCCACTCAAAAAATATTGTGTTTTAATAAAATTTGTCCTTCCCAAACATATAATGTTATAGCCCCAAACATATGAAAAAACAGTCTTTTTTAGTCCGTGATTGTGTCAGACGGCGGACTTAGCAGCAATCGTTAGATCTACAAAAAATGGCCAAGCATAAGAATCCATTAATTAATAACTAAAATTGAACCAAATTCAATTGATTATTTTTTTTTTTATTCAAATTCACTACATTTTTTCCTTTATTCATTTCGCATTCAATTAATAATAAAATATTCGTATAAAAAACATAAGACTTATAAATTAACAATACTATTTATGCAGCAGTGTATGTGAGGTTTATTATACAAAACGTACATAAAATTAAATACTCGCTTTAATAGTTACAAAGTATTTCATTAGTGTGGATTTCCAGCACTAAGACGGATTTTCGAAGAAATCATGCATAAATATAAAAACAAACGAAAGAAAACAGCTTGGCGTCATAAATATTCGATATGAAAAGATAAAAAATCGCCTTAAACTTTCATGTAGAAAGACATGATTAGCGATGAGATAATGAGTATCAAAACTCAAATGAACAAGGGTATAGATTCCCTAGGGTTGTAGGCAGTGATCAAAGTGACAGTGGAAGCTAATGAAGAGTGAATGATACAGAATGATGGACATAAAGTTCGATGTCATGAGAGGATAATACTAAATCCTAGATAGCGAATATGAACAAGGGGTAAGAGAGTAGTAAAGAAGTTAGGAAAAAATATGGTATTCTGATAGCGATTTGGAAACCATATTTTATACTGTTTGTTCAAGCAGAATTTTGTTTTATGTACAAAGTGCCTAGCATGTGTTAGATTTTAGAGTTATTTCGTGGCAACTATCGGTAACAGGTTGCTACCGAGACTTTGCCATTTCACTGCTAGCTCTTTCAACTATTCTTCACAATATTTATTTGCTCTTTTGTTTTTCGTATTTTTATCTTTTTTTTGTTTCTCTTTTGCCTGTTAAACCATTTTCAGAAATCAGGGGGCGTCATCAAGCGGCATTGGTGGAGGACGGCGGGTAAAAGGATTTCATGTGCTTGTCGTACATTAGCTAAAACTAAATAATTTTACAGGTAAACATGACAAAATGGATGGCTTCTAATAAGACATAGCACCATGACCGCATAAACCACCATAACCATGACAAGCAGCTAAAGGCAGCCAGGAGCCCATGATGCGCTACAGCCAGCATAGGGACAGCGGCACGGCAGGCAACATGTGAGCAACAGCTGGACCGCCATGGCATAGACAGCGGGGCAGCATTCCGTAGGCAGGAGCCGGCGGGGGCGCAATGTACAAACTGGTCCGCATGGCAGCACACAGCATGAACGAGTGGGGCGGTTTTGTGGCCACGACAGCATTGAAAATCCGTTGTGATCATCAGCAGTATATTCAACGGTACGCCACTGAACCATCAGGTTCAACCAAGGAGTAAAGCCCTTGACACATCACCATCACGACTTCATGTTGGGATTTCACATCACCGGCTATGTGAAATCAGCCAACACCGTAGTTGTAGTGATATTTAGATAGCCGGCATTGGTAATAGAAAAGCAAACATAAAATGAGAACACACATCTCAAAAGGCATCATGGATAAATGTAATTATAAAATCAAATAAATAGATTTAAACAATAACAATAAACATAAATAAATAATAAAACTCTTTGAAGTTTCCCACCTCTCTTTACCTCCCTCTTTTCTATCTGTTTGTAAATCCTTTATATGAACAGTTCGACGATGCGCGTATATCAATGGCGTATATATTTTGTTAAAACCGCATCTCCCAATTTGAAAAACTACCGAAAACTTATTTATATTACCCCTTCGAAAATGTTACTTGATTTTTCGATCATATCGATTTTTACCAATTTCACATTTTTACAATAATTTATAGCTGGCTTCGTGGTACGTATTATATAAAAAAATAACACGAGTATTTCCCCTTTGTTATGTGTGTGTGACAGTATGTTTAGAGATTGTGAGGGTTTGCAATATTTTAATCTCAAGTAATTAATCGCAAATTCTAACATAATATTCAGGAATAATTGAAATCAAAAAACTCTGTTTTTTGTAGAATTGCCACGATCATTTACACAAAATTAAGAATACATATGCCAAATGAACAAAACATGTGCCATGGTATTACAGCATTTTATAACATTAACATTAATATGTTAAAGCTCAATCGGCCTTAAATTAAAGGCAACTGCTGTTCCTTAAAAACAAATTTGTTCGTAACACCACATACTGCACAGACTTCTCAAACATCAGATTCGATACGCAAAATCACTTCTTAAGTTTTAGACATAATATCATTACCAAAGACACAGTAGGCTGCAAAACAAACATGCCACTCCCTTCCTTCCCCGCTACTACTCTTTTGATAGACTGTCAGATTGCTACATTTGATAAACTACAAACAAAAATCTGAATGTGCTACTTTACATGCATATGCAATGTTCCACGGGAATGAATGGAAATAATATTATTAACAAACTAGCAACGAAAAGCTACTTCAGATTTTGTATGAGTTTATCAAATGTTTTATAGCACGATCTGACAGTCGTATCAAAAGAGTAGCTACGCGGGAAGGAGGGAGGGCCATGTTGTTTGCCAGCCTACTGGTCTTGGTTAAGCATTATTATGTACTAAAAAACTTAAAAGAAGTGATTTTGCGTATCGAATCTGATCTTTGAGAAATTCTGTATGGCCAGTATGTTCGTGTTACCACAAATTGTTTTAACAACAGCAGTTGCCTTTAATTAAGCCGATTGAGCTTTAACATATTAATGTTATGTTTAAAGGCTTTAAATTAACCATGCCACATTTTGTTATTTGCATATGTATTTTAATTTCTGTGGTAAATGATGTGCAATTCTACACAAAAACAGAGTTTCTTTGTTATCCAATTATTCTGATATTATGTATAGAAATTGAATTAATTACTGAGAAAAATATTCAACCTCCCACTCTTAAACATACCTGCCTAAAAAAATAAAACAAAGGGAAATACTCGCTTTATTTTTATTATAATAGCTAAAAGAAAAGAGTATAAATTATTGTAAAAAATGGTGGAAAATTGGTTTAAAAATCGATTATCGAAAAATCAAAGTAACATTTTCGAAAGGTAATAATAAAGTTTTAGGTAGTTTTCAAATTGGCGAGAATCGGTTTATAACAAAAAAGTATTACCCAATATATATAACCCATCGCTCGAACGTTCATATTAAAGGATTTACAAACAGATAAAAAGAGGGAGGTAAAGAGAGGTGGAAACTTCAAAGAGTTTATTATATTTATGTTTATTGATATTGTTTAAATCTATTATTGTTTATAATTACATTTATCCATGATGCCTTTGAGATGTGTTCTCATATGTTCTCTTATACTCAATTGCAGGCCTTATCCTAAATATCACTACAACTACGTGTTGCTGATTCACATACCGGTGATGTGAAATCCACCAATGAAAGTAAAACGTGATGGTGATGTTATCAACGGCTCTGTACTCCTTGCGTTGAAACCTGAGGTTCATGCGTACCGTTGAATATACTCTGATGATCACAACGGATTCCCCCCCAATGCTGTCGTCAACACAAAAAACCGCCCCCACTGTCATGCTGTGGCTGCCATCGCACCATTGTACATGCCGCCCCCGCCGCTCCTGCCTACCTGCGCCCAGCTGTCTATGCCCCATGCCGGTCCAGCTGTTGCTCACCATGTGCTTCCCGCTCCGCTGGTCCCTATGCTGCTGTAAGCGCATCAGCCTCCTGCTGCTTTAGCTCTTGCGTCATGGTTATGCGTGGTTATGCCCGGTCATGGTGCCTTTCATGGTCATTATTAGAAAACGCCCATCCATTTGTAAATCTTTACCTTCGTAAAGATTATTTAGAGTATGTAACGACAACAAATCGAAATACCTTTTACCCCCGGTCCTTCCACAATGCCCTTTGATTGACACCCCTGATTTTGAAAATGGTTTAACGAGCAAAAGAGAAACAAAAAAAAGATAAAAAATAAGAAAAAACAAAAAGAGCCAAATAAAATGCTGAAGAATAGTTGAAAGAGCTAGCAGTGAAATGGCAAAGTCTCGGTAGCAACCTGTTACCATACCACGAAATACTCTAAAATCTAACACATGCTACACTTTTGTACATAAACACAAAATCTCTTCACAAACAGCTATAAAATATGCGTTCCAAATTCCTTATCAGAATACCATATCTTTTCCTACTTCTTATCTAGCTCTACCCCTGTTCATAAATCCTATCTAAGGATCTTGAGTTATTATCCTCTCAGTACATCGATCTTTATGTCATCATCCTGTATCATTCACTCATCATAGCTTCACTGTCACTTCGATCACTGCCACAACCCCTAGGAATCTAACCCTTGTTCGATTTGAGTTTTGATACTCATTATCCTCATCCGCATCATGTTTCTACACTGAAAGTTTTAGCGCGATTTTTATCTTTTCATTATCGAATATTTATGACGCCAAGCTGTTTCTTTCGTTTGTTTTTATAATTTATTGATTGATTTCTCGAAATCGTCTAATGCGGAAATCACATAATGAAATACATTTGTAAACTATTAAAGCGAGTATTTAATCTTTATGTACTGTTGTAATAAACACACTCAACATACACTCTCCATAAAATAGTGTATTGCTTATTTATAAGTCTTATGTTTTTTATACGAATATTTATTATTAAGGGAATGCCGAAATGAATAAAGCGAAAATGTACGTGAATTTGAATAAAAAAAAAAATAATCAATTGAATTGCGCTCAATTTTATTATTAATTAATGGATTCTGATGCTATGCCATATTTTTGCTAGATCTAACAATTGGCTTGCCTAAGTCCCCGGTCTGACACATACACGGATAAAAAAGACTGTTTTGCCATAGTTGTATAAAACATTATATGTTGTGGGGAACGACAAATGTTAAACACAGATATTTGGAGTGCAAGCATATAATGTTCATAAACTAGGCATTAATCATGTTTGGGACATATAGTTAATTATGTTGAAATATTATGTTAGGACATAAAAGGTTGTAAATAATAATCTTGGATGCAAACATATATTAATTAGAAATAGCTATAAAACTATATGTGTTTAGTACTTGGAGCGCTATTAACAGGCGAGCGATATTGAATTAACGTTGTGGTTTTTTGCCTTGCTTATTACAAATTAACGATTTATTTTTCCTTGACGGCAATTGAGCAGGCTACTTCTTTGATCCTCTACAAACTGTGTGGGTCCGCTGTTCGAATCCCCGGTTCCGGCAAAAGCGCTAAAATTAAAATAAAAAAAATGCATAAAATTTAATAATTTCTTCTACAGATGTTTGTATACAGAAAAAGGTGCTAAGAACTAAAAATCTCGTGGAAGTGAGAAAGAGTCGGGGAATATTACAATTGGGCCAGAAAACAAAAATTTGCGAGCCATTCAGGTCGGAAAACAACCTATGTTGTTAGCCACCTATATTACCTGCCTATTTCATAATTCATTATGATTGTAAAATATATAAATAAGATAAATAAAATTTTGGAGCACAATATTTTTGGGAAATTATTTTAAGCATATAATATTTTGGGTGCACAAATGCTTCAAACATATTAAATGCTTCACATGAATAACATATTGTTTTTGGAAGACAACATTATTTGAATTTGGGATGCAAGAATACAAAATGTTTGGAACTTAGACTACCAAACATATATTGTCTTAGACCAATAGCTTCAAAACCATATTATATATGAAGAGATCCAAACATATAAATGTTTGGCAAGAGCGCGCAAAAATGTATATGCTTGAAGCAAAATATGTTTGCGAGTATATGTTACAGAAGCGAATTTTTGAGCGTGTAGATGTGTCGCTAGATTAATGCATATTATTTTTATATGAGTACCACTTCGAATGCATTCATGTCAAAATTGACGTCTGTAAGTCAATTAGTTTGTGAGATAGAGCGTCTTTGTGAAGCACTTTAGTTATTGTGAAAAAAATGGAAAAAAGGAATTTCGCTGTTGTTGGTGATAAAATACTGTTTCTGAAAGGAAAAAAAAAACGGGGAAGCAATAAACTTGGCTTGATAATAAAGTTCCAGAGCTCTGCCCCAGGGAAATCAATAATTGATTGTATGCAAAAATTCATTCGTGTGAAATGAGCACGAGAGCGACGATGAACGCAGTGGATGCGTCGAAAGAGGTGGTTACCGACGAAAACATAAAAAAAAATCCACAAAATGATTGTTGAAGACCGTCGTCAAAATTAATTTGATCGAGGTAGCAGACGCCTTTAAAAGATATCGAAGAACGTCTACGGTCATGGTTCAGATCAATCATTCAATACTTTTTGGAATACGGCGGAAGCTCTGTGTACAAAATGGCGGGGGGGCCGCGGCGAGCTCACATGTTTGACCAAAAACAACAACGTGTTGATGATTCTTGCGAGCGTTGTTTGCAGCGTTTAACTCGTAATTGACACCCGATTTTTCACGTCATATGTGACAGATGGATGAAAACATGGCTCCATCCAACTTACACTCGATTTGAGTCCAATCGCACAGGTCGGGCCTGGACGTGGACAAGAAGACCGCGAGTGAACCTCTCGGCAAGCGTGAAAGACTCAAAAAGTCGCGCTGGCAAAGTTTCATTGGCCTCCGCTTTTTTTGGGCATGCGCATTTTGGAAACAATTTTTCTATTCGATTTTGATTCGTTTGGCAGAAGGGCGAAGAAACAGTCAACAGTGGAGACTTTATATGACGTTATTTGGAGCGGTTGGGGTAGGAAAAAGATACTTATAGATCAATAATAGTCTCGTTAGGTCTCCGCACCACAAAACAGGTCATGCCGCATTGCACAGAAGAGAAACGGGAATATAATTAAGAATTTGAATGGGCCTCTTGTCTCACTAACGCTCTATGTATGGCTGTGTGGACACACCGAGGCGAGTGGTAGAGCGTTGTATACTTTTTGAACTTTATGAATGTCCTCTGTTGGAAATGGGACAGCAGTAGTCTCCCAGCTCCCTGCATCGGTGCTTGAAGATTATGACTAGGTGGGAGCGGATGGGCTGTGATAACTTACCCAACAATATAAATCTGTCCTTACACTCGACTCTCCCGAAGTCCACATCTTGGTTGAAAGACAATTAAGATCTCTCAAAAGTGTCGGATATAACAAGTTCACATGCATGATTTTCAGCGATTATAGATTTATCTGAAATAGAGCTCATTCAGGTTAGCTTATAGAGATGAATTGTTCACATTTCAGCGGATTGCAGCTCGGATTCAATCTGGTACAGGAGAGATAATAATGCGGATACGTTCCAAATATATTATAACCTGTCTATTGCGTGTAAACGGAAAAACCAAATAAAACTAACAAGAACATCTGCACAAAAACGAAAATACACGTATAATTGGCATTCGTATGGCGCCAATCAGAGTGAAAATGCGGAAATAATGTGTCTATACATCACGGCAAGTAATGATACATAATAATATATCATCTAAGTTCTTGAGGACACACATATACAGTTTCATTTATAGTTTTTTCTTTTATGTGCAATCTAATATTATGCTTTACAAAGGATATATGTTAAACAAAGTTGCCAAATTCAGACTCGACTACAAGTAGAATTATTTATTTTAATGTTCCAAGTTAAAAAAGTATTAAAGAAATAAAGTGTTAAAAGAGATCTTCTATTTTAAACGCTTTTTTTTGCATTAGTTAGTCAAGATACAAAACACTCAAACAAAATTAAAAGAATATTTCATTAATTTGAAGACTTTTTCAGAATTATTTAAAGCCGCTGTTTGACATATATAATAAGAAAACAAAAAATTCTCTTCATGTTAATGCTGGTGACATTTCTGCCAGGTATTCCAAAGCTTCTCTAAAGTGGGTTTCACCTTTGCAATGTTGGAAAACGCCGTTCGGACTCGCGCAAATAAACAGGAAAGGTCCCTTGTCATTGAGCACTGAACATGCAATCGGCAGCACTCAGTGGGATAAGAGAGAAGTTTCGACCAAATATAGCTGCGGTATCACAATGGACTGAATAGTCTAAGTTGAGCCTGAAACACTTCGGGCTGCCCACCTAACTAACCTGCCATGTTAAAGATCGCCATTGTTTAAGTCGCAAAACGGCTTCATTGACAAGTTTATCGACTTTTGGACAAAAGAAAAAAAAAAAAACAAACAGTTATATTCAGGAAAAAATGCGTTCTGCTGATGCTAAGGCAATATATCGCATTACTTATTTATAGACTATGAAAACTTTGGCCCCACGACAATAGTTTTTTGCAGTTGAAGTATTTAAGAGGAGACATTCTGGAGAATTACGGTGTTGAAATCGAAGAATTGGAGTAATCAGCAAACACGATAATGCAATGTCTTCACAGTAGGTTAATTAGATGAGTTAATTACAAGGGCGATGTGAACCCAAACTCTCATTATATCTTCCTAAACCCTTAAACACAAAGCATTGGATCCATCGCAGTAAAAATTAGAGGTAGAAAATATAAATTTGATCTGTACCCTACATCAATTTTTTAGAGATGACCAATTTTACGAATGTTTTATTCATCGACGATTAGGGATTTTTTATAATGCTTAGCCCTGAGAGGAATGGAAGCTTTAACCTTCAAAAAATACTTTTCGTTTTTTGATATATGATATAAAAAGCTACGGTCAGGACATGTTCAAGCACAATAATAAAAATACAATATTTTCTAGGCTACTACTACCAGACTACAGTTAGAAGTTGTGGAAATCAGAGCCGGAAGCATCGGCAAGATGCTTTTCAATACCCATGGTTTATCAAGGAGTCCAAATTTTGTTATAAAATTTATTTGTATAGAATATTTATAAGAATATATTAAGTTTTATCAAACTTTTATTATTTATATAAAATTTTGTGAAAGTTTTATTTCTATAGAATTTGAGCAAATTTTATTTCTCCTTTAAGGATTTGTCTTCCACAATCGAAAAAACAGTTGGAAGACTCCTTAAACCATCCGATCCGGGATTCGGTTTATATGGAGCTATATATAATTATCGGACCGAGTAGATACAGATTACTTACATCACGTTACAAAATTTCAACGGATTGGATGATACTTGCTACTTCCTAAGGGTCTCCTACACTACCATAGCAAAATTCATTAAAATTGAGCAACGAAATTTGTTCATTGAATATAAAACGAAAAATTTTTCATAATACAATGAAATTAACATCGTTACATAGCAGGAAACTTTACGTTTGATTAAATATCGACTTATAATAACTAAAAGAATTTCGTATGTATTAAACGAAATTTGTTTTCATTGACTCATTTTTAATGAAACAAAATTGTCGATTAGTATAACGAAAACTTTTTCTATACAGTCTAAGAAATATGTGGGGATCGGGTATATGTATTACACCCTCAAAAATAAAAATCGCTTTCTGGTAACATTATACCCCAAAACACATTTTGCTTCAAGCATAATATTTCTCAGGATTTGTCATAAACAAATATAATATGTTTGTATTGTTCACTGCTAGAAAAAATTTTAATTAAATTTTCTTTGTGTGCGATATATTTTTAAAGCGCCACCAAATTGGTTACTATCCATTATTTTACTTTTGCCAGCATACTGTCTAGGTCTCTCTTAATTCTAAACACATTATACTGTTTATTAGGCTTATTTCTTAAATTAAATATATGTTTGCATCTAAGCAATAATAAAATAATTACAAAAAACAATTAATTATATCTCAAACACAAGTATGTTCTAACATTAATTAACATATTATGTCCCCAAATCATAATATGGTTTCAACATAATTAACATATATGTCCCAAAACATTTTTACACCAAAACATATAAAAAAAACACTGTATTTTTACAGATTCGTGTATGGAGCTATTTATAATTATGGACGATTATGGAAAGGAATTTTTGATGATTGTTAGCATATACCCAGCAAAAAAAGAGCTTCCAAAAAGTAGTTTGGATCCCCAATCTGTGATCCGGAAGTAGTGCAAACTATGGATCATCTCCCAATGAATTTTACATGCGACTGTCATAGGACGGAAGTACTCCCTCCTTCCTTTGCATTGCATCCATTTAGCATTAAGACTCTTTTCAGAGAAGTTGTGTCCTGAACGTATAATTTGAAATGGAAGATTAATTAAAAGCGAAAAAAATTTGTTGTCGACCAATTCACTTTTTTTTTCATCCATAGGTTATTAACTAATTATAATATCCATAAATTATCTAATTTTTACATTGAAAAAAACGTTTTCGCTCCGACCAGGGATTGAACCTGGGTTTACTGCATCATAAAACAGAACGCCTTTTAGCACAAACTTAGCCAACAAACGCCATTGATCGTAATACGCCACCAAAGGAATACATTATAATTGCTTTTCGAGATGTTCTTTATTAGTATGAACCGAAAAAATACGAAACGCAAGTTCAAATCTCACCAGCGGCAATTTTTTGTATCAGAATATATTTTCTAAAAAATAGTTTTTTAATATGTATACTGAGCATCGCTTTTTATTTTCGCGCATTATATTTTCGTATTAAAATATATTTTTTCCATTAAAAATCAACAAAAAAAAAATTAAAAATTCTCTCTCAAAACCTTCTCAAAAGAACTTCCATGGAAGCGAAAAAGTCAAACGGCACATGTTCAAATCCCAGCGGGGATGAAATTTATTTTTTTAACTTTTATTTACTTTTTGATTAATTTTATATTTCTTTACATTGTTTTTTTTTAGTTTTCTTAGTGTTTTTGTAAAATTTATTGTTCCAAAATTTGCCACTTAAAATACCCTGCATTGTTGTTCATTTCTAATACTTGTCCACAAGGATGCCATTATCGGAAGTTAGAAAAAATCAATTTGGGGGGGATCAAAGATGCGCTTTTAGAAGAACAGTGTTTGTGAAACTTATCCAAAGGACTTCTATCGCAAGTGGAAAAAAATCGTTGGGGGCACTCCGCGATGCTCTTTAAGAAGAAATGTTTGTGACTTGTTCCAAAAGGAAATGCATCGCGAAGCTTGCAAAAACTCGTATTGGGAGAGAGACTCTTGGGTATGCGGCTTTAGAAAGCGAAATGTTTTGTGGAACAACTTCCAAAATTTTTTTTTTTTTTGACTGACGGAATATAACATAAATATCACGCTTACAAAAATTTAACGGTTCGGCTGAGATTTGTCATCCGGGGAGTCTCCCGTAAGGCAAATCTCTGGAATTGTTTTATTATGAGGCTTTTACCCTAAGCAGTGTCTCGATAAATGTCACCATTGTAATAACAATGTGACTACATCAATATTAACTTTTTTTATAGTGTACAAGTAAGGCTAAGTGTTTTCGTTTTAAGTGAAGAACGGACGATCACAAGATCTACTGCAGAAATTTTATCACATGTCCGATGAGATATTGATACTATTTATGGGGTCTGGGATAACCAAGTATTTCGATGGTGTTGACACACGGCATATTACAAAGTTACGTATACCTCCCATCCGCATGGTGGAGGATATAAAAATTTGACTTAAAATTTATAATTTCAATAGAAAATTTGTCAAAATTTCATTTCTATAGAAAAATTTGTTCAAAATTTTATTTTTATAGCAAAAATTGTTAAAATTTTATTTCTTTAGAAAAAAAGTATGTCAATAATTTTATTCTTATTTTGATACAAAATTTTATATCATATAGAAAATTTATGTAAAAATTTTATTTCTTATTTTTGAGTACAAACAATTCAATTTCATATTAGAAAAATTTTGTCAAAATTTCATTTTTTTCAAGACATATTTGTTCAAAAACTAACTTTATATATGTCATTTGTTTCAACAATTTCATTTCGTATCAGGAGAATTTTGTCCAAAATGTCATTTCTGTAGGAAATTCTTGTCAAAATGTCATTTCGTATATGGCAAAATCTTTGTCTAAATTTCATTCTATAGGAAATTTTATCAAAATTAATTTCTATGGGAAAATTTGGACAAAATTTTATTTCTGTAGAAATTTCATTTCTA
>PGFW01021537.1:0-20776 GCA_003123925.1 Haematobia irritans
CCCCCATCCTATGGTGGAGGGTATAAAAACGTAGGATATACAGTCATCGGCAAAAGTATTCTGACATTTTTTTTGTGAAATGTTGAACAGCGATTGGTTCTATAGTTATATACACAATTCGTAACGCCTTCGTGGGTTGTTGCATTCATCCTTTATTTGTGTGGAAACTATAAGGGGAACAGTCAAAATGTTGGGTGGAACAGTCAAAATGTTGGGTGGCAAAAGTATTTTTACAAATTCCCCGAAATTTTCACAAAAGGGAGAGAGATTAGATGGATGAAAAAAGACTGTTGTGTCAATATGTTTGGCTTAATAAACATTATATTGTTTGGACACTAAATTTTTAAAACACGATATTTTTGAAGTGGCAAGCATATAATGTTCATGGATAACTAGCATATACAATGGTTTGGGACATATATGTTATATGTTAGAACATATTATGTTTGGGACATAAAATGTTTTGTAATATAATATGCATTGGATGCCAAACATATATTAATTAGAAAGTAGGCCTAATAAACATATATGTGTTTAGCTAGCTTGGAAGCGCTATTTAACAGGGAGCGATATTGAATTAAAGTTTGGTGGTTGTTGGTTGTTAATTAAAATTACATTTTATTTTTCCTTGAGGCATTGATCAGCTACTTTCTTTGATCCTTACAAACTGTTGTGGGTCCGGCTGTTCGAATGCCACCGTCGCAGAAAGGTAAAAATTAAAATTAAAAAGAAATCATAAAGATTAGAATAATTTTGCTTCTTAACAATGTTTGTATGTACAGAAAAAAGGTTGCTCAGAACTAAAAAAAAAATTCGTGCGAAGTGACGAAAGAATGTCGGGGAATATATCAATTGGGCAGAAACAAAAAATTTTGGAGGCATTTCAGGTCGAAAAACGGCTTATGTTGGTTAGGCACGCTATTTACCTGTTTTATTTTCATATTCATTAATGATTGTAAATATAATTAAATAAATAAAATAACATTTTGAGCACAATATTGTTTGGGTAGAATTTTTTTTTAAAGCATCAATAATCATTTTTGGGTGCAACATGCTTCAAACATATTATATGTTTTTCCATAATAACATATTGTTTTTTTTTTGGAAGACAACATTATTGAATTTGGATGCAAAAATAGAAAATGTTTTGGAACTTGACTACCCAAACATATATTGTTTAGACCTAATATGCTTTCAGACCATAATTATATATTGGTAGGGGATCAAACGATATAAATGTTTGGGCAATACCCCAAAAATGTATATGCTTGAAGCCAAATATGTTTGGGAGTTATAATGTTACAGAAGCGATTTTTTGTAAGGGTTAGCGGGAACACGTGGCTGTGTTGATATGTGGCGCCTACGGGGGTTAGTAATGCAATAATTCTTGTGTAAAAGAGCTACAAGTACGATAAGTAGCGATTTCGGCTAGTACATAAACATTTGAAATTTGAGGTAAAACATGGTTAATAATATAAGAGTATATGGCGCAAATTTGGGGAAAATCGAGCGATGCATATATATGGAAGCCTATATCTAAATCTGAACGCAATTTGCATAATATTTTGCGCGCGTTTTGATTTGATACGCAACAAAAAAGGTTACCTTGTGCAAGATTTGAGGTAAGATGGAGTTCAGAAATGAGGCCTGTATGGTCCAAAACATAAGGTTAATTAGGGGCGAATATTTAAAATCGGGTGATACATATATGGGAGCTATATCTACATCTGAACCGATTTCGATGAAATTTTGCACATATAGTTAGTACTATAGAGGACTGGATCTAGCCAACTTTTAGTAAGATCGGTTAATAAATAAGGGTTCTATGGCCAAATTTGGGAAAATCAGGCTATACATATATATGGGAGCTATATTTAAATCTGATACCGGATTTTTCGATGATTTTTTTGGCACATATAGCTAATGCTATAGAAGACTCCTTTAGCCAAATTTAAGTAAGATCGGTTGATAAATAAGGGTTTTAATGGCCAAATTTAGAAACTCGGGCGGTACATATATATGATGGGAGGCTATAAGCTTATTGAACGCGATTTCGGATGATTTTTTTGACATATAGTTTAGTTGCTACAGATAGATTATATTTAGCTAAATTTGAGTAAGATCGGTTGATTAAATAAAGGTTTTGTGGGCCAAATTTGGGAAAATCGGCGATAGCATATATATTCGAGAGCTATTCTAAATGCTGAACCGATTTGGATGAAATTTTGCAGGACTTGAAGGGCGATGGAAATGATTACGCTTTTGCTAAATTTGTGTGACGATCCGTCTTGACAAAAAACGCAACGGTGACCCCATTTGTTGAAATCGGCGATACATATATATGGGAGCTAATATTAAAATTTGATCCGATTTTCTTCCAAATTCAATAGCGTTCGTCCTTGTGCCCAAAAAACTACCCTTGTAACAAATTTCATCAAAATCGTTATAATTGCGACGGGAATCCTGTGAACAACAATACATGGACAGACTCGGACGGACGGAGCACCAAGCGTTCTAGATCGACTGCAGAGTGATTCTGAGTCGATCGGTATAATATTTTATGGGGTCTAAAAATCATTATTTTCTGGTAAGGCACACTTTTTTTTGGGCCGATCAAGACTTATACATACCCTGACCACTATTTGTGGTTTTAGGTATATAAATAGTTTTAAGTCCATTTATAAAACTCTTGCGTAATTTAACAAAGTTTTTCTTACAAGCCTTGAGTATCACAAGTTTATTGAGATTAAACTAAGTTAAAAGGTTATTCTATATTATGAAACAAAAATAAATAAATAAAATAATAACAAGTAAATACACCAGAGACAACACCACAACCAGCGTAAGTTCCGGCCAGGCCGAATCTTTATGTACCGCTCCACCATGGATTGCGTAGAAACTTATACGAAAGACTTCATCCACAATGCGAATTACTTGGGTTGTGGGTATCTTAAACTTCTTAACATCCGGTTTTTAAATTGTGTGTTAGACATAACGTGGGTATATATTAGATTAAAACGGTATGTTTAGGTAATCTACAAATAATTATGATTCGAAATATTGGACTTTTTGCACGGTACGTAGAGAGCCAGAAATTGAAATATGGGGGTCCGCTTATATGGGAGCTATATAAAATTATGAAACTTGATATTGGACAATTTTTGTGTGATTGCGGTTCGATTTATCTGAGGGATATATATAACTATAGACCGATATGGATCTAGTTAGACATGGTTGTTAACGGCCATATACTAGCACAATGTACCAAATTTCAACTGTCTCGAATGAAATTTGCTCATCCAAGTGGCTCCACAACGCAAATATCGGGATCGGTTTTATTATGGGGCCTATATACTGATTTTGGAGCCGATATGAAACACTTTTGCTAATGGTTGTTTATATTATATACTACCACCAGTACGCAATTTCAAAACCAGATCGATGAATTTTGTTTCTGCACAAAATGCACGGAGGTCAATCTGGGGGATCGGTTTTATATGGGTGCAATATATAATTATGGACGCGATATGGACCAATTTTGCATGTTGTAGAGAAGCATATACCAACACCATATATCAAATTTCAGCCGGATCGGACATAATTCTTTGTTCTTAAGGCATCGCAAGCCAAATCGGGAGTCTCCGTTTATATGTGGGCCTATATCACTAATGACGTAGTGTGCGATGATGTCACCAATTTTTGCATGGGTTGTATAGAGACATTATACTAACAGCATTGTACCAAAATTTCAGCGAGATGGATTGAAATTTGGTTCTCTAGAGGCTCCGCAGCCAAATCGGGGGATTCAGGTTTATATGGGGGCTATACGTAATTATGGACCCGATTATGACCATTTCTTGCACTGGTTGATTAGAGACCATATACTAACAGCATGTAGCAAATTTCAGCCGGTCGATGTGAAATTGTTGATTCTGTAGAAGCAATCCAAGCCTGATCGTGGGGTAGGTTTATATGGAGGGCTATACGTAATAGTGGACCGATATTGAACTAATTTTTGGATAGGTTGTCAGGACCATATTACTAAGAACACCATGTAAAAATTTCAGCTCGGATCGGATGAAAATTTGCTTCTCTTAGAGAATCGCAAGCCAAATTTGGGTTCGCCCCGTTCATATGGGGGCTATACGTAAAAGGCCGATATGGCCATTTGCAATAACGATCCGACCTACAACTAATAACATTACTTGGCGCCAAGTTTCAGTCGATAGCTTTGTTTCGTTCGGGAAGTTGCGCTGATTTAAAACTGGACGACGGACGGACGGACAATGCTCAGAATCGAACTCAGTAATTTTCACACGACCACCAGAAAATATATTATACTTTAATGGGGTCTTAGAGCAATATTTCGAATGTGTTTTACAAACGAATGACAAAGTTAATATACCCCATCTTATGGTGGAGGGTATAAAAACTATATTTGTACCAAAACATAACCTTTAGTTGGCCACTTGTCTTAAAATACAAAACCTTTTGGAAATGGAAATATCAATAATTTTACACACATTTCTAAACATGGTCCGCAAAAAAGATTTCGTAAAAGATGTTAAAGGCATTACATACTAACTATATTATCATTTTTTTACAATGAAAGCTTCAAAATGTGTCTTATTAAAGACTTACGGCCATTTTCATGTAGCTCCGTTAGGCTTTAACTGCCAGTTAACAGAAAGTAAATTGCAAATATGCTCTCTTCGGTTAACTTTAACTGAAAAATTTTCGTCAGTTTAAGTTCCTAACTGGCTATGGAATATAAAGGGCAAGTATGACAGCTAGTCCATAATATGGTTTAAAAGGTTGGTTAGTTTTATGGAACACTAACGGAGGCTTTTAATGAAATGGGGGTTTAAAGTAAAACAGAATGATTGCTTGATGTATAACGAATAAACTTGTGATTTTTTCGAAGAAAAATTTATTTCTTTATTCAAAAAATGTTGTAGCAAAAAAAATTTTTTTTGGGTTAACAAAAAGTTTAAATTTTTGAAGATAATATTCGATATACGTTTTTCTAAAACATTTTTTTCTGTTGGGCGTATGTAAATTAAACATTTTATAAAGTAACCCACATACATGATAATGACCGTTAACATATTAGCGGTATCCATATACTTTCTAGGGGGGAGAGGCGGTTGAATGGGCATAGCCATGCCCAAAATAGGCACACAACATTAAATTTCTTTTCTCCGAAAACGAAGATGTTCTTTTAATTGTAAATAAGCATGTTCCTTCAGTCCAAACGAAGTTTTGTTACGATAAACCGGCAACCGTACCATAATATAAAGATTTGTTATGCCGGTCTTTTATAAAATAGATGTGGATGAATATATAGAGAAAGGCAGAAGAGATATTAATTACCGCAACTGTAACAACAATTATTTTAGCAAATGCGAATTTATCATGCCTTTTGTTTAACCTCATAGTATATGTAGAACGTGTGAATGAAGTTTGTAGTAATCATAATATTTGTAATAGGAGACAATACTTTTCGATACAGAACTTCATGGGGTTCTCTCAGCAGACACATCGAAGTTAAACTGGTTCCCATTTAAAAGACTTTGGAAATATACGACTATCAATGTAGCTCATTTTTTGTTTCAACTCGTTCGCAGCTTCCTGAACTATCAACGAATACATTGTAAGAATATCATAATTGGTACTGATTCCAGAAGGTAAGAGATATTTCCAATTATAGTCATATTGGATTTTCTTAATTTCTTGATTTTGTGGTTCTGATATCGAACACTAATGTTGCCATGAATAGATGGCCAGGATACAGAGGCTTCTTAGGCTTATGTTTGACATAACTACACGCAAAAAAATAATTCTTATGCCTTCGCCAAACGAAATTTTAGACAAACAAAGTTCGTTCTCATTTGCTTTTCGCTGTAAAGGAAGTGTATTTGAAGAAAGTATATACTTTTTGTGATAAACGTTTATTCTTTCAGGCATGTAAAAACAATTTCATAAAAGACTAGCTCAAAAAAAAACATTATTTTCTTGCTAATTGCGATTGTCCCTCAACATCTTTCTCAATCCACGAGGATTTTTAGTTCTTAACCACTTTTCCTTGTTAATACCAACAATGTAAGAAGAAATTATACGATTTTAATAAATTTTTAAAATTTTTTTACCTTTCCCTGGACGGAAGATATCGAAACCGCGGACGCATGCACATTGTAAAAGCCAAACACTAACGCATGAGCTATGTACCTGTCTATGGTCCATCAATAGATAAATTCCATATAAGTTATATTTTTATAGCATAGCTTGCGGCGCGCCAAAACCGAATAAACAAAGTTTTATTTAACAGAAACCAAACATTAGTTTGGCACCGTGGAGCAGATGGTAGCTATACGTCCGACTCTCATGGCAAGGGTCGTGGTTCGATCGCGCGTGCTTTCGGCCAAAAGTTTTTTTTTTGCTTTTGTTTTTTTTTTTTACATATAATTCCAGATATAGTTCGGAAGAATTCCGAAAAAATGTTCAATGCATTAACATTGTACTATATTAAATTTGAACTGTAAAATGTGTTCTTATTAAAGACCTAAAGTCCAGAAAAGAACAGTGTTGGATATAAACGAAATTGGCTGTGTTGTTATGTTCAAAAATAACTTTTTTTTTATTGAAAAATAAAAAATTTTGTAACAAACGAATTTTTTTGGTGATAAAAGTTTAAAATTTTCGAAGCAATTCAAAAAACTCCAACAAAAGAAAAACGTTTTCGGTACACGTTTTCCAAACGTTTTTTTTCTTTGCGTGTAGGTACCATAACCTGGAGTTGTCAAGCTGTAAGCTGTAGGATAAATTGTACGCGAATCTTAAGCCTTTCCCTTCGGTCTGTCAGAGATATTTGTTCTGGTTTGTTTTGGGAAGCTGAAAAATGAATTATGCTATATTTGATTAATGGCAATTTCAAATTTATTGGAATCAATATTTAATGATTGAAAGTATAGAACTGGTGTTTCTGAATTCCAACTAAAATCAAATTTGTTCATTGTGCCGAATATGTTAGTTATAATGTTAATTATACATAAGGGTTTCAACATAAAACTGTCAATTGAGGTACGTTAAAATTTATTCATACTACAAAGTCCTTGAATGCTCATCTATAAAAGGGAAATGACAATGCATTAATACCGAAATAAATTAATAAGTGATTTTTAATATTTATGTTTATACATAATTTAAATACATTTTTAAATATTCTGTTTTTTATTGTGTGTTTATTCTTCAATCATTATTGTTGTTTTGATTTCAGCTTAAAACCATGCGTTGACTAAACTACAAGAGTAGCTTAACCAATAGAGGAAACGTATGTAGTCAAACTTGATTAAATTATTTGTATAATTGATTATCCTTGAGATAGAAAACTTGAATCGCATTTGAAGATATTTTGTTTCTGTGTTGTGGTGAAATTTATCTCCGTACTTACCACATGACTCTGAGTGAGGAGCAGAAGATTCCTCCTGGCTCACCAATTGGTACCTTTTGTAGTTTCAATACCTTCATCAGTTTGTGCTTCATATTGAATTGTAATTGGACCTTCATCTGTTGCATCTCCATATTTTTGGGCATATTCGTATAAAGCTTTGAGTCCTACTGCAGTGGCTTGGGAAGATTCGAAACCACCATGATAAACTAGTTTTCCATTATCATTTTTATTATTGGCATATATTGTTGAAGGATTTTATTCGCCTCCATTAAGGATTGACAAATGTAAGGAGTTCATTTCCGACTTCATTATGGAAAATCGTTTTGAATTGAACTAGAACACCATTTTTGATTATTTTCAAATTGCGCTGGTTTCCTAAATCTCTGGCAAACAATTCGGCTGTTTGGTGTTTTAGTTTGCGAATACAAAAAGACCAATAGCCAAAGCGTAGGTGTCATCTTCTTTGTCCACATTTTCGTTAAGGTATTGTAAAGATTTCTCGATTTGGATGTTATATTTCGTATGGCATATTTCTTTTAAAAGAGATCATGAAGGATTAGAGTATATAATCTGAAATATCATGGATTCTCATCCAATAAATTTATTGTGACAAGTAAGGAAAGTGTAAAGTCGGGATGGGACTACCAGCCTTCACCATTCTATAGACTCCCAGCAAAAAAGAGCTTCCAAAAAAGTAGTTTAGATCCCCAAATTTGTGATCCGGAAGTAGTGGGAACTTGGATCATCTCCAATGAATTTTGCATGTCATAGGAGGAATGGAGTACTTCTGTTATAGGACGAAAGTACTCCATTTTTTTTTGATCCTTTGCATTGGCTTTAGTAGTTGTTCCTAGGAAGTAAATTTGTTAAAACTAAAAGATATTTTTTTTTTCCCGAATTTCACTTTTCTGGTTTTAATAGCCTCCACTATGAGTGATGGGGTATATTAACTTTGTCAATTTCGCTTTTTGTAAACACATCGAAAATATTGGCTCTACAGACCCATAAAAGTATATATATTCTGCGCCGTGGTGAAATTCTGAAGTCGACCTAAAGCTTGTCGTCCGTCCGTCCGTTGAAATGCAGCGCTACTGTCGCGAACGAAACAAGCTTAACTCGACTTGAAAACTTGGCAGCAAGTAGTTGTTTATTGATGTAGGTCGGACAGCATTGCAATGGGACCATAATGACGGCACTTTTACGTATAGCCCCCATAATAAACCGACGCTCCAGATTTGGCCTTGGCGGAGCTTCTTTAGAGGAGCAAAATTCATCAGATGCGGTTTTTGAAATTTGGTAAATGGTGTTTAGTGTTTAGTGGTCTCACAACCATGCATAAAATTGTCGCAAATCGCTCCATAAATTATATATCCCCCATATAAACCGATCCCCAGATTTGCTTGCGGAAGGCCTCTAAGAGAAGCAAAATTTTCATTCGCGATCCGGCTGAAATTGGGCCACGTAGTGTAAGGTATAATTGGTCTCTAAGCACCATCGCATAGAAATTGGTTCACATCGTGTCCCATGAATTATATATATAGCCCCATATAAACGATCCCCGCAGCATTTTGACCTCTCGGAGCTATTGGAGGGCCAAAATTCATCGATCGGTTTGAAATTGGTACTGAGTTAGGTATAGGCCTCTAACAACCATGCACCAAAATAGGTCTCATCGGTCCATAAATTATATATAGCCGCCCATATAAACCGACTCCCGGCAGATTTGACCTCGGAGCCTCTTGGGCAGAGAGGCCAAAAGTTCATCCGATACGCGGTTTGAAATTTGGTACGTGGGGTGAAATTTTGGTGATATTGGCGTCAGTATAATGGCCGCTAACAACCCAATGCCGAAAATTGGGTCGCATATCGTGTCTATAGTTATATATAGCCGATTCCCAAAAATAATTTACCAAAAATTTTATTTCTAATAGAAAATGTTGTCAAAATTTTTTTTCTATAGAAAATTTTTTTTCAAAATTTTATTAACTATTAGCCCAACAAAACTTATGATTACTGGTGTACCTTCAAAACTTTTGTGGAGTGGAAATCTTACTCAGACTTCACATCATTGGTTGTTGTTGCTTGCCCATCCAATCCTGTAATTGCTTTTCTCGCCGTTTTGTGGGTTGTTTCAAATTTCGTTTTGGTTAATTTAAAATTGCTGCATTGTTATTGTTGGGGTGTAATTTTAAAAATTCGGCTTGCTGATTCTTATGGGTACAATAAACTAATAATTTAAAGGGTGATACGGTCAAAAATTTGGTCCAAAGGGAAAAAAGCGTGTAATCCGGTGAAAATCGTTTATTTAAAAAATCAAATTATATTTTTTTTTCAAGTTCATTAGTATAAAAATTCAGCGAAAAATATTCAGTTAGGCTTTCGCTTTTCCAAATCCGAATTGCGGGCTGCACGCCTTGCTACCTGCCATCAGATTTTGTACAGCCACCTTGGTCCACCTTTCTTCGCCGCAGAAAGCCAGTTTGGTGCTTGAAACTGCTGCTCGTCTCTTAACAGTTTTTTTGGTCTTCCTTTAGTTCGCGCTTGAACAGATAGCAGTATTTCTCATTGGGCGGAGCTCTGGCGTGTTTGGGAAAGGGTTCTTGTCCTTGGGGAACCACCTGGCACGTTTGTTGGCCGGCGTACCGCACTCCATGGCCTTTTTATACCGTAATGGCAAGATGCCAATCCGGCCAAAAACAATACGGAACACCGTGTTTTCTTCAGGAAAGGCAGCAAGACGTTTAATTCAACACTCTTTCAGCGTAAATTTCTTGGTTGACAGTCCCGGAAGCTATGCAAATTGCTTTTAGCCACAGGTACAGATGGCTTGCAAACCAGATATTTCTTGCGAAACTTTGACAGCGTTTTTATGTGCTTGAAATATGTGCTACGCTTTTTCCGCCTTCCTTTTGCCGTATAAAACTTCCATGTCCGGAAGCTGCTGTAGTCGCTTTGTACGTAAGGTTTTCGTCGTCATTACCACGGACAGTCATAACTTCGTCAGCATTCGTCCGGTGTACACCTCCAGGATGCGCAGCTTTGGCCGTGTATTTTGTTTATCATCGCGATTTGGAGTCACTACCATTCTTTAAGTTTCGATAGTCCGGTCGTTTTTTTTTTCGCGGCTCGTTTCCTGGCTGTCGACAAACGGTTCCCCAAAACACTTTTAATATACATTTGTAACGGGTTTGATATTGGCAACTTTAGCGATTTTGCGCAGCTTTGGCGGTGCGAAGTAGCTCGGATTTCGCGATGGCGCGAGCAAAAATTTTGATACGCTGCTCTTCTTGATTGACGGCAATTCAGGTTTCAGGTTTTTTGCAAAAAAATGCAAAATTGAAAGAAATACTCAAGTTTATATTGACCAAATTTTGACCGTATCACCCTTTAGATCATATTTAAGAACTCCCCAGACCTTCATTGGACTTTATTTCAATAGAAATTTTTTTCAAAATTTTATTTCTATAGAAAATTTTGTCAAAATTTTATTTCTATAGAAAATTTTGTCAAACTCAATTATTTACGTATTTATTGGACTTTTTTGTTT
Organism: Haematobia irritans; assembly: GCA_003123925.1. NCBI lineage: Eukaryota > Metazoa > Arthropoda > Insecta > Diptera > Muscidae > Haematobia > Haematobia irritans. Next base: position 10,998 of record PGFW01021537.1, read on the forward strand.
TAATATATAACCCGTTATGGACTAACGTTTGCGAATTGAGAAGAACGGTGTTAGGAAAGTTTTAAAGATACCTTATTAAACCTTGTTATTAATGATTTTTTGCTACCCTTTTATTTTGCTTATAATCTAATTTTTAACAAAATTGAAAACTTCTTTCGCTTCGACCGGGGAATTTGGAAACGCATAAACAGAACCCTTAGTACATCAACCACAAACGTCATTGAACACGATGCATCAAAAGCGTCCTATTCAAAAATATTATGTGATAATGAACCAAAAAATGACACACCACGGCATGACATTCTAACTACTTCCTGAGAATGTTCATTATATTATGAAATGAAAAAATAAAGAAGCGCTAGTTCAAATGTCACCAACAGAAATTTTTTTATTAAATATTTTTCTAAAATTTTTTTTTATGTTATACATCGTTTTTATTTTGTTGTTTTTTTTTGGTATATTCATTAGAAATCAACAAAAAATAAAAAAATTGTCGTTCAAATCCTAGAGGGGATGATTTTTTTTATTAATTTTTTTTTACTTTTTTTATTGATTCTCCTATTTCTTTTTGCTAAATTTAATTGTCGCATAACTTAAATTTTGCGCCTAAAAAGAGCTATTGTGTACTTTCCTAATGCTTGTGCAAAAAGCCTGTAGCGGGACGTGATAAGAAAATCGATAAGGGGATCTCGGGATGAGCGCTTAAAAGAAATGTTTTGTGGGACAACTTTTTTTGCTGGGTACCAATGCCATCTGACGCCAGGGCTGCCATATAAAATTTCAAGAAAAAATCGTCACTTTTTTCGATAAAATCGTCATACATTGGCACTTGAATTTTCAAAATTGGCAATATAATATTAAAATTAAACATATTTTTTGGGTAAACACAACACAAAAGTATTTATTTCATATACAAAACAGAAAATTTATGTACAAAACTATGCATTTCATACAAATATATATAAAGAAATCAAGTTTTGTAAATAGCAAATAACATTACAGTAAAAATTATTTTGCTGGTTAATCAAAAATATTTCGTAATTTTTTAAGAATATAAATCTATTTTTTCTAAAAATATTGTTATTAATTGAGTAACATTTATATTTAAAAATAAATATTTTGAAACTAAGAAAAAGTCCGCGTTTTTCCAAGACACAGGCTGGATCTTTATGGTGTTTCAGGATAGATATGTCCCATTATGTGGTTATTTTTTATGCTGGGCACCTAGAATTTTATCATATTATTTAAAGTTTCTATTGCACTATTCACTGAGTAAATCATTATCCATTTTGCGTATTCAATAAAACTTGAGTTATTCATTTAGGTTTTTTTTGAAATGAATATTCTATCCTAATGAAATTATTCTCCGCAGCTATCATCTTAAATTTTAGTTTTTTGTTTAAAACTTTAAACTGCCCCAAACTAGTGTGTCTAAGGAACGTAAGTTAAATATCGTTAAAATCCGGTAAAAATCGGAATTGTCCTTTTTGTAAGTAAAAAATCATCAAAAATGCGATAAATCGGCAAAATTGGCAACCCTGCATCTGACTCAATTTGGGACAAAACTGTTGTATATACTAAATAGTTTTTAAAAAACATATATCGGCCGCAAATATATATGGGAGCTATACATGAACCTGAACCGATTTATTCAAAAAAAGTACATAACGGCCGCAAAGTTCGGAGGCGAATCTTATGTCCGCACCAACCATGGATTGGTAGAAACTTATACGAAACAGACTGTGATTTTTAGTCCATACATGGTATATATTAGAACAAAAAAGTACTGTATAGTTAAGTCTACAAATAATTTACGAATCGTATATGAAGACTTTTTGGGGTACGTAGAGAGCCCAGAATGGAAATATGGGGGTCGCTTATATAGGGGGCTATAATATCAATTTATGAACTTGATATGGACCAGTATTTTTGTGTGATTGGGAAATCGATTTATCTGAGGGATATAATACTTATAAGTACCCGATATGGACCTAGTTAGGCATGGTTGTTAACGAACCATTATTACTAGCAACAATGTAATCCACCAAATTTCAACTCCGGATGAAATTTGTCTCCTCCAAGAGTTCCAAACCAAATCTCGGGAATCGGTTTAATAATGGGGCTATATACTGATTAATGGAACTGATAGTGGACCAGCTTTTCTTTGCATGGGTTGTTAAATCGTATACGATAACCACCAGGTACCAAATTTCAAAGCAGAGATCGGATGAACTTTTGCTTCTCCAAAAGGCCCGGGAGTCAAATCTGGGGATCGTTTATATGGAGGCTATATATAATTATGGGCTGAAGGGAAACAATCCTGCATGGTTGTTGGATCCAATACTACTAATCTCACGTACCAAATTTCATTACACCGAATGGGAAGAATTTTGCTCTTCCAAGGGCTTCTGGAGGTCAATTCTGGGATCGGTTTATATGGGGCTATATATATTTGGACGCGATTTCGACCAATTTTTTTGGCATGTCCGAGTTTGGAGGACGCATATACTAACACCACGATACCAATTTCAAGCTGAATCAGATGAAATTTGGCTTCATCTTGAAGGCCGCGAAGTCCAATCTCGGGGATCGGTTATATGGCTAGATATTAATTATGACCGATGTGGACCCAATTTTGCATGGTTGTTATGCAAGACCATGATATAACATCACGTACTAAATTTTCAGCCTGATCGGATGAAATTTGGGCTTCTCTAGCGGGCCTTGAAGCCAAAATCGGGGGATCGGTTTATATGTGGGGGCTATATATAATTAGGATGGTCAGATGTGACCAATTTTTGCATGTGTATTAGGACCATAATCTACACCATGTAGCCAAAATTTCGGCCGGATCGGATGAAATGCTTCTGCTAGAGGCCTCGCCAAGGACCAACGAGTGGGTGGTTTATATGGAGGCTATATATAATTATGGACCGATGTGACCTCTAATTTTTTTTGCAATGTTTTTAGAGACCATATACTAACTACCATGTACGCAAATTTTCAGCCGATCGGGGATGAAATGTTGCTTTCTCTTAGAGCCCTTGCAAGCCAAAGTATCGGGGATCGGTTTATATGGGGGCTATACGTAAAGTGGACCGATATGGGGCGCCATTTTGCAATAGCATCCGACTACAATCAATAATCAATACTTTGTGCCAAGTTCAAGTCGATAGCGTTGTTTCGTTTCGGAGTTAGCGTGATTCAAGCAGACGGACGGACAGACGACGGACGGAGCCGGACATTGCTTCAGATTGACTCAGAATTTCACCACGACCCAGAATATAGTATATCTTTATGGGGTCTTAGAGCAATATTTTCGATGTGTTAAAAACGGAATGGACAAGTTAGATATACCCCCATCCTATGTGGTGTGGTTATAACAATAGGAATAAGGATTCTGACGCGGAAACACGATAACTTTGACAATTTGAAATAAAATTGTACTAAAACTAAGACTAGACTTTGATTAGAAAAGATATGTTGACAGCAGACGAACATCTGGAGAATGTATTGCCATGAATGCGCCAAAATGGGCAACAAAATTATGTTCATGGTATCTTATCAAACTCAGTAATCAAATAATTATGGCAGAAAGGTAGTCAATTCTAGCACAGGTTAGGTGCCAATTAAATTTTAATTTGTTTCGATCATAATTAGATGATTACTTACTTTATTCTTTTCACTTACCATATCTTCTAAGAAAGCCAACAATATAAAGGCAGATATTCAAATTCGTTCTGGCAAGGAGATTGGTATAAGTTTCCACATGTTGGGAATTTACCATGTGGTCATTTTTGTTGTATCAATGAGATATTTGAAAAGCTGCATGCAAATTATTATTCTGATCGGATGGTGAATGAGAATTCCGGGGCTTGGCAGAAAGTGACCGGAGGCACGTAGGCTGTTTAGCCACTATTTGACTGATGCATTTACTTTCACCAAATGCCACTATAGCCAACCTCTGTTTATGTGTTATAGGTCAATTGACGTTGATAGCCGAATTTCCAAGAAATTTGCAAGGCTTTCTTCTTTGATGTCATGGCATGATCTCTTTGTAAGAGGGCAATCCAAGATATTCGCAAAAACCAAAATATTTACAAAGCAAATCAGAATCATATTTTGGTTCAGCATCACAACCTCTAGGTAAATAATATACATTTCCTCAATTTGTCTTATATGAGTCCTAAAAAATCCTTAATGACTACGGAGATATTCTAATAGTTCGAATCCATGACCCTTCTTTGGGTTATATTGGCTTTTGAGAGTATATTTTGGCAGGAGTCTTTAGGCAGTGACGGAATTAAAAAGCGATTTGATTTTGTAATGGCTTTGAACACACTTCTCTTCTACTTTGAAGGTCGTGATGTACTGCATGCGGCCAGCCAATTGGTGGTGATTGCTGGTTTATCTTTAATTGCTTATTTCCCGCAATAATTTTTGGATTTTTTATGCAAAATGTTGTAGTCCAACTCCATTGAATTTATAATTTAAGTTTGGTTGAATGTTGATTGTTTATTTTGTCCTTCGATGATTATCTGGTTCTATGCAAATCAAATTCATTATGCCTCAATTATCCAAAGTAATGACGCAATTTTAAATTTTGTTGCGCAATATTATTGCAAAACATTAACCTGGGTGAGTTTTATCACTTATTCTCGCAAGTTTTATGGAATATGGAAGAATTTAGGCTAAAGCGAAAAATGATTTAAATAGCTCAGAATTTTTCTTAGGATCTTTTAGTAATGCCAAAGCCAGTTTTTGTGCATTTAAAGAACATCCAGTAAAAGCGCCATGATGTAACTGAGGTCGGGATATTTTTGTAGTAAAATTAGCAGTACAATCAGGATTGGTGCTTCATCAAAATGAATAAGGAAAAATATAATTGGATAAATTAATTTGGAATTGGAAGATTTTTTTTTTTTTTATATTTTAACAACTATAATGCACTGAGAAATACATGTTTGTAAAGTTAATCCTTGCAATTCAATTGTTAGATTTTTTGTGGTGATGTTAACTGTGATCTCCCATCACCCATATTCGTGGATGCCTAAACTGCTAAGTCATGCTCGTTTATACAGCATAACAACTAACTATGTTATGGATAAAAATGAAACTATCTCGTGGGAAAATTTTGAACTAAACTTGTATTTCAAAATTAAATTAACGAAAATTTGTTTACATTTTTTGGCTTTATGAGACTACCATTTTACGAAATTCATGCCTGTCTCGAAACAACTAAAATTGAACTAAAACAAGTAAGTAAAGTCTAAAATCGGTCGGGGTCGCTATATTATACCCTTCGCCACTATGTACATCATAATTTTGTGTTACCTCTCAATCCTTATATGAAGGTTAATATTCCCATATCTCGAATAGTCTAGTATCTTAACCTGATTTGAAGATACTGTGTCTATTGTGGGTTATGATATATTATGTTGCCTAAGTCGGGCGATATTTTCCACAAGTTGGAGCTTATTTAAAACTCAACCATTCTGTGGATAGTCTGGCATTTACAGTGTGTAGGATATGATAACCGATAGTTGGGAAAATCATCATAGAAATTTGTTGTAAAATGTGGGTATTTTGGTCATATTTGTATAAATTCGGAAAGAACATACTATATTGAGGATTTATTTAAATCTGAACCAAATTTAGATCCGACTTGACACAACTTAAATAGGCGAATTAAAAGTATATTCTCTGTAGAAACTATCAAGTCCAATTTGAAGGAAAAATGTCATTAACATGGTATAAAATTGAAACATTGTACATATTTTCCGCAACTCTGGCGTACACATATATGTGGAGCTGTATATAATATCTGAACGGATTTTGATCAAAAATTTGACATGGCATAGTAAGAATAATAATTCTGCAATCTCCTCCAAAATTTTCACGTAATTGGGATTATAATTTGGACTCCGGTGGTATATTTGAGTGTAAATCGGGCGAAAGAATGATATATGGGAGTTTTATATCTAAAATGCTAACCGATTTCAACGCAAATTTGGCCATAATTGACGATAAGCTATTAAACGTTATTCATTGGTGTGCCAATTTGAAGGCATGGGCAATACTCTGTTTTCTTTTTGAGGTCAATATAAGTTCAAATTCGGACGAAAGATATATATGGGGATAGCTAAAGATATCTAAAATATGAACCGATTGGCACCAAATTTGGCAGCACATAACGATTACGCATCAAAACGTTACCTCTGCATGCAAAACTTGTAAGGAATCTCGCAAAACTCTGGCTTTTGAGGCCTTATAAGTCCAAAATCCAGGCGAAAGATATATATGAGAGGCTAATATGCTAAATCTGACCTATTTCAAGGCACATTTGGTTACACTTAGCGATACTGATAAACGTCTCCCTTGTGGCAAATGGGAGCTATGTCTAAATCTGACCGATTTAAATCATTTACCAAGCATGGGTAGATATCACATACTGCTGCTCTATGCAAAAGTTTCACGAAAATGCGGTAGTAAACTTTGGCCTCTGTGATATATGAAGTCTAAATCGGAGGCGACGAAAGATATATATGGGAGCTATATTAAAAATCTGAAACGGACGATTTGACTGATATTTTTGCAAAAAATTTTTGAGACTCAATAAATATTCGGATGTAAGGAATTGAAGAAATCGATTGATAAAAACGCAACTATGACCAGATCGGGGGATAAAATATATATGGCAGCTTATATGCTAATAATCTGAAACCGATTTTTTCCAAATCAATAAGCGATTGTATCTGTCCGCAGAAAAATCACCACATGCTAATTTGAAGATGATCGGAACTTAAAAACTGTGACATGTACCTTGCACAAAATACATGAACAGAGCAGACAGACGGACATCGATAAATCGACTCAGATTTAATTCTAAGACGAACGTAATACTAAACGATGGGTCTCAGTAGTGGTGAAGGGTATAATAAAAGAAAAAAAAAAACGTAGCGCCATAACAGTCCCATTATTTAACACGCTGTAGTTCAATTCTTACTATTTTAACGGAGGTTGTACCGAAAAACTTCTTCTTCTTTAGTATTTTGCCATGTCATTGGATTTTACTAGCAATTTAGTTTTTATATAAATTTTTGGAGACGAACTTGGAATAATTCGTTGGTCCTGGGGAAAATTTCTTACAAAATGTTTAAAAATTAAACTCAAAACAAAAAAAAATTTTTTTTTGCAAAATAATATAAATTAATTTTAGTATTAGTTTTACAATTGTCTTGTTTTTCCTTTGTATATTTCCGGCAATACACTGGATCCTTTAAACCGAACTAGTAATGTATACATCTCTAAACCACTTTTTTGATTTTTGTCCCCCTTACCTTTCTATATCATCAAATATCCAGTTTTCTGAATAACTTTTAAGTATCTTCATTTTTTGAATATCATCTACAATAATCTCATGCTCGTTCTTCACTATCTTTGCGGGCTTCATTCGAATTATCTGGCTTTTTGAATCATAAAAGGTTCTATGGGCTTTGTGAAACTGCCAATTGTAAGGTTTGGCTGAAAAACATTGAAAATACAATATATTTAGTTCGATTTGATTTTAAAATTGGCAATCTTATATAACTTTAATGATTAAATTTGAATAAGTAAGAAAATAAGATTTGCAGTAACCTAATGCCAGCAGCCAGACCGTAATGATATTCTAATCCGTTATTAGTTCAGTGTTTTTATTCTATTTTTTTATACGGGCATGCGAATTATAATAAAAAAGGAGTCCAGTGACTCTTAATTATTCAGATACTAAAATTGCCACATTAATTGTCTCCTCTAATGAATTATACCTGCTTGAAACACATATTATTCTGTTATTGAAGGCCTATGTATTCACTTGTATTCGCCGATTTAGTAATCAAGTAATTTCTATGATTTAGTGTCAGTTCAGAAACCTGGAGTTCTGATCAAACAGAATCTGAAATTTCTCTGCTAGAAATATAGGTCTCCACGTCCACGTCTCTTAAACCGTCCCAAATGACTTTTAATTGCTGATTTGTATAGGTCGCGCTGGTTCTGATTAAGGCATCGAAGAATCTTCTCAGGCTGTTCTCGAGTTCCTTTCTACTACTGGCTTCTTTCTATTGCTAGGAATTTAGGTCTCACTTGAAAATATTCGATGCAATATGCATGTGTGTTTAAGTTCAAATGCGTTTTATTAGCTTCTGTTAATCATATAATTGTTTTTAGTGTAATCCCGCCGCCGTTAGGGATTTTTGTTCTTACACCTTCTCTGGCCTTTTCGGTACGAAAATAGAGGACATTTTCTAAACAGTCAAACATCTTACTTTGGGAGCTCTCTCGCTTTTGAGGTACTATCTTCTACGAAGGTAAATATTGTTTGACGAAGGCAATAATTAATCAATAAAGCCCAAGATAATTTTGGTTGCAAATTCTTAAACCATGTGCCTTTTTATTTCTTTTCTAGCTTTTATATGCTTCATATTGTGCATATCAGATTTATACAGTCATCGGCAAAAGTATTTTGACATTTTTTTTTTATGAAATATTGAACATCGATTGGTTCTATAATTATATAAAAAATTCGTAATACCTTCTAAAGTTTCTATGGTTGTAGTAATTTAAAAAGACGAGGGTTATTTTATTCATCCTTTATTTATGTGGATAATACAAAGGGAATAGTCAAAATGTTGGGTGACAAAAGTATTTTGACAAATTCCCCGAAACACTAGAAAGAATTTGAAAGTTAAGATATACTGAATGATACATAAAAATTAATAAAATATATAACCTCCTCGCGCGTCAATGACTTTTTGCAATCTTCTTGGAACCGAATTCACCAATGTTTGAACGAAATCTCTCCAAATATCCTTAATTTCAGAAATCGTATCCTCGCGAGTCCTTGTCAATGATGTGTTTCGTTTTTGCTTCATATAGGCCCAGACATTTTCTATAATATTTAAAATAGGACTTTGGGGTGGCCAATCCAAAGTATTTACCCCAATATCGTCAAGGAACTTGGTAATTACTTTGGCTTTGTGACATGGAGCGTTATCCTGCTGAAAAATAAAGGACTCTCCGATAAGTTTGTCGCCTGATGGGAATGCATTTTCGTTCAGAACTTGTAAATATTTTTCCTTATCCATTGTTCCATCAACAGGAACTATATCTCCGACCCCGTTGTATGCAATACATCCCCAGAACATTACAGAGCCGCCACCATGACTTGTTCTCTCACAAACTGGAGCTTTCGTTTTTCGTAAAATTTTTTGAAGTCTTACGTAAACTTTATTTTTTGATGCGTGATATTGGAAAGTACTTTCGTCCGTCCATAAAACATTGTTCCAATATGATTGAGGCATCTGTATATACTTTTTTGCAAACTCCAAACGTTTAGCCTTATTTTTAACGGAAATTTTTCTAGCATGTATGCTCTTACTCTGCGATTGTCCTTTCGCTGACTTGAATGCATGAATTTTCACGGAATTCATTTGCGACTAATTTTGGAGTCTTCAGCGGGTCATTTTGAAATTGTCGCAGTATAAGGCGATCATCGTGCCCACTTGTTTTGCGTGGCCTTCCAGATCTTGGAAGATTTTTTGTAGTATAAGACTTTTTAAATTTGTTTATTTGATAATATACTGTTTGGCGCGAAGTTTTGTACATTTTGCTTATATTTTTAACCGAAATTCCTGCGTTATACTTCGCCACCATGTCAATTCTGACGCTATCACTTATTTCACCAATTTTCCCCATGATGTACTTTCGTTGAAATTAAAAAAACTCTTTGTAATCGCACG
>PGFW01021545.1:32942-46542 GCA_003123925.1 Haematobia irritans
GGCTTGATTACCTGATGATTGCTGTTGTTGTTGCTGCTGTTGTTGTTGCTGTTGTTGTTGCTGCTGCTGTTGTGTAAGCGATTGGCCACGGCCATGCTTTGGAATGGGTGGTTGTATGTATTCATGCCGCGCCAGCGAAAATACATCCATACGATCTTCTTTACGATAAGCCAAACAGCCTCTAATAAAACTCTGTAAACGAAAAACAAAAAAGAAATTAATCAAAATTTGTTTTTTTTTTGGGAGAACAAAAGGGAGAAACCCCAAAACTTTTACCTTAGCTTCATTGGATACTGTAGGCTTATTGGAGAATTGTACTTCTGTTGCTTTCAAAATTGTATTCTCCTCCAATATGGTAGCTTGCGATTGATTGTGGCCAAATGGTTTCTTGCCATACAGGCATTGATAAAATATAACACCGACACTCCATACATCGACTTTTGAAGAGATTTTTGGAGGATTTTTACCCACAACAAAACATTCAGGTGGTAAAGAAACCAGAAAACAAAACCAAATTCATTTATTATATTCAAAAAAAGAAATTCTTTATTAGGAAGGGTATATACCTGTACCAATATGTAACCAGCTCCTTGGGAGGTTAGGTCCATGCCATGATCTGGATTATAATTTTCATCATCCATAACTTTGGACAAACCAAAATCGGTTATTTTGATTTCACCACACACATTGCCCTCGGTTAATAGAATATTACCCGGTTTCAAATCATAATGAATGACTGGTGGTTTAATCTCATTCAAATATTTCAAGGCAGACACAACCTAAGTGTAATACAAATATTTTTAATTATTTGAATAAATTAGGATTCTAATAAATGGCAATGTAAAGAATTGAATTATCAATAACCATTGATTATTTATTGCTTTACATTAATTTTTTCTTTATTTATTTTATTAGTGAAAATTTCTCAAGATTCTATACGTTTACTTACCTGCATTATTATTGAACGTGCTTCACGTTCCGGTATCGTCTTATGCTGTTTTAGATAGAAATCTAAATCATGACCATCACAATACTCCAAAACCGTACAAAATGAATTGGCATCGATTTCAAAGACATCATATAATTTTACCACTCTTGGATGATCGAGGGCCTTATGGATATTATATTCTCTCAAAGCATGTCTAGAATATGGCAAAAAAAAAATATTTCACTTAAAAAAATTGTCTTGCAAATAGTTGAGGGGTTCTATAAAGAAGACTAGAATAGGTCAACAGCTCAATTACTATTACAAAACTAATTGCCTATTGTTAGCTAATTGTTCAGTGTTCGATGTGTTTTTAAATTGTTCCACCTTCGAGAAGTGAAAGACTGAAAAGAAATGGAAATGAGTATTTTAGATTTGAAGGGAGTAGGAAAAAGTAGCAAGAGTTTTAACCGTTTCCATTGGTGCTAATAAAAAAAGCAACTCTAATTTGAATGGGCTCTGCGGCAAAGTATAGTATAAAAATAATAATACATAAAAATACAAAAGAATGATGAAAAATTGCTATATAACGTAGCAGTAACAGCCTTGCTCAAACTTGCAAAGTGTAATGAACTCGTAAAAGTGTGGACAGTTCTCTGTGAAATTTTTGCAGTATTATCACATAAAATTTTTATAACACTCAATAAAATCTTCCACACAATTGTGGCACAAAATTTAAGAAGCAACTTTGAAAGTCCCACTAGAGGTTTCAGTGTAGAATAAAGAAAATAAAAACATATAAATATAAGAATATTACAAAATATTTAAAATAAAACTAATTAAAAAGTATATAGAAAAAAATTTTACTAAAGAATATATAAAAACACTGATTAAAAAAATAGTAAAAAAAGATATTCAAAAAAAATAATAATTTTTTTAATATTTTAATGTAGAGAGGACATGAGAACTCACTGTAATCGAACCGGGCCTAAAGATTTAATATGGTGAAAGGGGATAATAAATATTAAAAACAAAAGTTTAAGAAAGGTTTCTAAATAAAGAATATAATAGAATATATAAGTAAAAGTCATCTGAAAGGTGGACACCGCTACGGTCGCCTGCAAAGTTCTGCCGACGCGCACCGTTCGAGAGGTGTCCAGGGTATGAGAGGTTAATTTTTATGGTGTTAGATCCGTAGCAACGTCCCCATCGTACGGAGTGGGCGGGAGACGGCGAGGCGGAGGACAAGCTGGTCCGATGCTTCGCGTGGGGCAGGTACGTCGCGCGGCTGTATCAGAGTGGGTGCAAGGTTGCGCGTGAGGCAGGGTGTGTCACTGTATTTGTTAAATTATATATAAGCGGTGTTTCAATTTCCATCACGATTTGGTAATTTCATATACTAATAGGTGGAAAAAAGAGGTCAGCACTCCTGAGTTCGAAGGACCGAGGGGCGGCGAAATATTTATAGGTGATAAAAGAATAGGCATATATAAAAAAAGTGATGTAATAAATTAAAACTACAGAATCACAAAGCGACAAAAAGAAACATATAAGTAAGGAACTCCATCAAAATAGAATAGTAATAGGGGAGAAAAACACAATAGCTAAATATTAAAAGTATTAAGTAAAATAGAGGTGGCTGTGAAAACAAGGAAAGAATAAATAAAAAGTATAAAACAGAAAAAAAACAAAGCTGAAGATGAGAAATAGAAGAAATATACAAAAATGAATGGAATTACAGAAAGATAGGTAAACGAACAGAAATAAGAAATAAAAAATATAAAAAAAAACTAAACAACAAATATTATACTTATGGTAGTAAGGAATATAGTGAGGTATAGTTATATAATCTGAACATTTAAAAAATATAGTCTTAAAATTGCACTCGCGTAGACGGTACCGTCAATTAAATACGCAAGAAGAAGGTCACGTTAGGGCAAAAAAGTGGAGTTCGAGCGATCTTCACGGCGAATTTCAGAAGCAAAAAACATGGCCACATGACATCACCGGACGGTAGGTTTATTATTCGTTCTAGCATTTATAGTACTTGTTATTTTTGTTATATAGTAGAGAGGTATTAAAATATCAGGATTAATTTTAGTATTCATTGAAGAAAGACTGGAGAAGAAAGCAAGAGGCATGTGGCGCAGAAACGATAATGTCGAGCGTGGATAGGTGAATTAATAGGAAGCAATCATGTTCAAGGGATTAATAAGTCCGGGTAGAATTCACGGGAAAAAGGCTAGATCACTGCTACAAGGAAGGAATGATCCGATGAGTGTATGAGGTTTAAAATTGGTGATGTTGACATTGGTTGAATGCAGCCTTTAAGCACTGGTCCAAGATGCTCATGTTGTTCGCGTCGTTAAGGTGGGAGAAAGATTAATGCTAAGACTAGAGTGTGTTCAACGGTTGTACGGCGGCGAGTGCACTGTACATAAAAAACAAATTATTTTGTAATTTATATTTTAAAAATAATTTCAATTTCCATAACATTTTTGTATTTCCATTTCTTGTAAAAAATATATAAAAATAACTGCAATATTTATAGTAAAAATAATAAATATAAAAAGTATAGTATAGATAAATACTACAAAATTAAAATAATTAAATAAAAAACTACGCATCAAAGAAGTAAATATAGAATATGAGAAACACAAACACCTAAAAAACATATATAAAGAGTATTAATAGAGAATAATACTAAAGAATAAAAAATTAAAAAACCTAGAAAAATTATAAAACAAAAAAAAAGCTAAATAGAAATAAAAATATTAAAGAATAAAAAGAAAAAGTAAAAATCAATGAATAATATAAATAAATACTAAAAAAATATTATTTGAAATATATATCAAAGAACAGTTATCATAAACATATTAACTTCTAAGTAATGACTCAAAATTAAACTTCCCGGGAATTTTGCGGACGGAGATTTATCGCGGAGTTTTTATTTTTAATTCCGAGGATGGGAATCGGTATTTCCGTAATAAAAATTTCGGCATAGGTTGTTAAATTTGTCGGGCTTTTTTAAGGATTTGTTATTCAATAAATTTGAGACTCTCATTCTGCTGCAAACGGCCCTTAGATTTCACGATATCCTGACAAATTTGAGTTAATAAAACATATTCAATAGTCTAGCCTTGAGTAACGAATTTATTAGACATGAGCACAATTTCTTCAAAAATCGAAGTTTAACCGATATAGCCACGCTTTGAATAAAGTGAGTTCATGTGAAATGGGAATTCGTCATATAAAATGAAAAAGGTCAATGAAAAAGGTCCAATCCAAAATTACTGCCAAGATCGCTTTGTATCCGATAAAAATTTGGATTTCTTTGATATTTCTAAAGAAGTTTAATTAAGAATCGATGTAGAGTTATAGAAAGCGATTAACACAAGTGTATTCGAATAATATAACAACAAGTGTAGATATATTATCTAGTATAGAATCAAAATTAAAAACCCGGCTTAAAACTTTTGCTGAGCTTAAGATATGCGATAATTTGCTTTTTTTGTTTTGTTTTGTTCATATCTTGTCAGTAGGATGGTTTTGGTTTTTTCTGTTCTTTATAATGTTGAGTTTGGACTAAGTGTTTGTTGAGTATGATAACAATTGAATTTGATTTTTTAATTTGTCCTTGTTTTTGTTTTTTTTTTTTTTTGTTTTTGTTGTTTTTTTTTGTTGTTTGTTAATGAAAATTAAATTTAAACTGAAAATATCGAGATCAGCGGGAGATAGTTATAGTTTTGGGAAAACCCGGAAGTTATATAAAAATCGATGCCGGAACAAGCAGCTAATCTAAAGATTAATTCTTCGATTCTAGAATAGTCATTGTAGCAGTTTGCAACGAATCGTAAATTAAACCAAGGAGCAAACAAAGTCACAGCAATTAAAACATTTGATAAAAGCAAAACATAGAAAAACTAAATGTGCCCACAAAAATTAATTAAGAAAATAAACAAACAAATATGTTTAGAGATAGACTGGCAAGAATTATATTGATATGGAATTGATTGCCACTTCTTCTCTGTATCACCGTTTGTGCTTAGTCCATCAAAGACCAAAATCCATATGTATCGAGTGCTTTGGCATATGAAAATGATAGTCACAAAATATATCCTCAATTCCGTCACTATAGATAGCTATTTAAAAAATCAAACATCAGGACCCCTATCAACCCCACCACCATCATCTACTCTTAACTATTCCATACAATGTCATGAGCTAAAATGTTCCTTCTCTGATATAACCCAAACTCGCTTAAACTGTTAGAATAGGTTGGCCTTTTTATCTTCTTTCCAATGCTTTATTCAATTGATGAACTTTACACCATGAACATAACGTTTGTTCCTTTAGAAATCGAGAGGCTTTTTAATGGACCTCGAGAAACGCAACCTTTACCCAAAAGCAGTCAGCTAAGTAGGTAAGATCATTCAATTAACTGGATGATTAATTGGAGAGCGGGACTGCAAAAAAAAAATAAAAAACAAAATGGCAATTAATGTTTCCTAATAAATTCAGAAATCGAATCAAAGTGCTATGCGACTGTGCTTTGATCTTCATTCAATAATGCGTTTCAATCACGTATGATGCAAATTGGCGTTCAGCGTTCTAAAATCTCCATTTCTAATTCGAAGAATGGCAATCTTGCTTTTTTGAGAGCATTGTTTGGCGTAGTTTTAAAAATCTCATCGTGATTCATCAATATTCTTGAAGGCGGTATACGAACACCAGACTAGGCGGGATCAGGTTTAAGAACGTTGCTCGGAATCGGAACCACTGCCGAGAATTAATCACCCGACCCGATACCGCCACCGACCACGATCGATAAAACGATCACTACGCGCTGGCCAGTAACTACTGGTAACCAACTGCTCTCGCCGGCGCCATTAGTGGCAGCAGTTGACTTCGAGGCTGTGGTGTGTGGAATGTCGATCGCGTTAGGTCCACGGCCAGTGCCAACCGGGGGAACCGTTCCACCAGAAGTGCGGAAGTTACACCACTGATGCGCTGTCATTGGCCTTAAGGCGACACCAACCAGCAATTGCAAGGTTGGAGGAATCATTTGAATTGGAATTGCTGCTGGTGTTACTTTTTGCACTTACGCTTGCGACCAAGGTCGGCCTGGCCGTGTGTCTTCATTAGTATAGCTTCTTCTGACGTATCGATTTCTTCGCCCGTTCGGCGGAGGATCTTCTTCCTGTCGTCGACTCCAACTCCTGGAAAGCATAACCCATGACGGGTTCCAGTCTCCGAAATGTAGGCACCTACACGTTGTGTAACGGCAACTGGCGCCAGCCGCAGGCGATTCTCGCATGGCACGTTGAACGGAGCCTCCTGTTGTTCTCAAAGGCGTGGATTTCTCGGCTTTCACCAGCGTTCTTCGACCACAGATCAATACACTTGCTATGTGGGATAGTGTGTTGAGTCCGATTAGGGTTTTTGTGATGAGCAGAATAATTTGACATTTTTTGTCATCAGACAGTCTTGTCATTCATCCACTACTTTTTGATTTACTGGTTTCACTTTCCCGGATTCAAGCTCTTGCATTTTCGTGTTGTGAAGAGGTCTTCGGTTTGTGGTTGCTTTGGTAACATCGCCGTCGAGGGTTGCTGTTGCTGGGGCCGCCAACCAGCTGTCTGTTGGTACACCCGGCCACCCATTGACTTTGTAACAGCATGGCCGGCATCGTTGCCAGGGAATGTCAAGTTGGGGGCGGGACACGCTACAGCGGACCAATTTCTGTTGCTGCGATTGTCCCGTCCAGTGTCTGGTGCACAGTCCGTTGTGGCACAACGAAAGGAGCGGGAAGTTGAACCGTGTTTTGCTGTTGCTGGCTGGGCAGGGAGGGAGGTGAGATGGAGGTCCCATTTCCGTCGCGCGCCAGCCTGCTAGTTTGTCCACCGCATCTAGGCGGGCTGAGCCTGTGGGCCGTTTGAGTGTGTACCCATGGTGAAGGTGGATCGTCATAGACCGAAACATTGCCGACACCAGAACACTAGTGCGATCTGGCGGGAAGGAACCCGCATTGCATTGGGGAAGTTTGCTGTTGTCTAGGAGTGGCTTCGTCGAATGGCGGCCGCGCTATATATGGAAAATCTGTGTGGTCGGGGTTTGTCGACGTGCGGCGTTGATGGTATGCCCAGGAGGCTGCATTTTGATGGTTTGCTGTGGACTAGGTGGACGTACAGTGGGATACGTGCTGTTACCGGACGTCCTACTGATGTTGCCGACATTGTTGGGCTCGCTGGGGGGCCCGGTGCTGTTGCGACTGTTGTTTGTTGGGCCCGCCGAGCGCGATGAGGGGAGCGTCTGACGAGCCACCACAGCGTTATGCCTGCATAGGACTAGTAAGATGGCTAGCTGACTGTGTACACTCGGTGTTTCGCATGTGAAATAGTCGGTTGATCCTTTTATAATCAGCTGACCGAACCTCCACTGCCGGCGGGTCAGAAGTCGCGGCGGTTTGTTCCGGCGCACCACGCACACCCGAAACCGAATTGTTGGGAAGACGAATCCTGCTGAGCCACGCTAAATTTAGGAAGAATAAATTTTTTTAATTAAACGGTGTGTGCTTTGGAGGAGGAGGATGAACTTTGGTTCTGTTTAGACTGATTTTACTAGCCGTGTAGGCTTGAATTGATTACCTCGCATTGACCAACTGCCGTTGAATGTCCACCACCGGACGGGGTTGCGCCGCCTGCTCCTCCCGACTATCATGGCCGTATGCAAAGCGGCCAATTGTTTCGGCTTACGTTTAGCGTTCAGTTGGCGTCCTAGCTTAATTCTCGGGCATGAGGACCGCGATGTCGGCCGATCCCCACAACACCACCACTAACCTCCTCCGCCACTGCTCTGGGGCTTGGTGTGGTTAGGTCTGATGGGAAACGAATGATGATTTGTTGGTTTGCGATGGTATTAGGATCACTGAATACCCATACCGGGTGGTGTTCAATCATACCCGTTTGCCCAGCAGCTGATACGTTCAACGCCGGTTGTTTGCATGTTGTAAAAAGTACGATTTGTTGAAGTCAATAACCAACTTGATTGCTGTAATGGTGAACTTAGATCTCAAGGATTAAGCAACATCCTTTTCGCGTGTGCGAGAGAGCCAGTGCTCTCGATATTCGAGTCAGGATTGACTCACTAGTGGACCAGGAAACCACCACGTGTTGCTGATGCCGGCTGATCAGCAGCAACAAAAGTTGTTGTTAGAATGCGGATGTTGGTGTTGCGGTGTGCAGCCGTGGTCCTGTTGTGGTGTTTGCCTCGTGAAGATCGGTGGATGTTGTTGCCTAGGCTGTCTGAAGATGATGTGTTGTTGGCAAAGCGTCGCCGGAGGCTGGTTGGGTAAGTAATGCGTTTAATGCTTGGTGCTAGGAGCAATTGTAATTGTTGCTGATGTGTTTGGCTGTTGTATCAATTGGGGTTGTTGTGACAATATAGCTTGCTGGCTTAGCTGCTAGTGGCTGCTGCCGTTGTGTGTTTGGGAATGTATGTACAAAATGTTGCCTGTGGCCGTTTGTGTGCTGTTGTGTTGTAATGTGGCTTATTGGCGTCGAATGTCTGTGGGGCCATCTGCAGTTGAGCGCCGGCGGAACATCTAATAAAGTTGAATAAAGAACCAAAGAAAAATTATTCGTAATGGTCTACTCCCTTGTTCGAAGGATAATGATTAAAATGATAGACCTCGTTAATAAAAATTATTTCAAAAAAACATTTCATAAAAATATTTGAGAAACAAAATTGTAAAAAAAATTGTGTTTAGAATTTCCCAACTTTACTCGGACTTGAGCATAAAATTCTAAGGCATAAGTTGGAATCCCGCCAAGAATTAACTATATGCTGCCTGTTAATAAAAGGCTGGGGGAAAATGAGGTGACAAGCAAGAGGCAATAGCGAAAACGGTTATTGTGGAAAACTAGCTCTCGCCAGTCGTTCCGCTATTCGTTGCCAATTAAACATTCCTTATATAGTCATTGTAGGTCTTGGAATAAGAGATATTTTAGACCTATAATATCTTGGCGTGAAAATGAGAGAGTGTTAACCTAGGAACAAGGATGTTTGTCCTTTTATACTCATGGAATTGTGAAGTTTTTATTTCATTGTTCTCGTATATGTGAGACAGGTATTATTAGTGTTTTTAGGTTTTTTCGTATAGGGTGGAGGCATCATTTTTGATATATCATTTGCTCCATCTTCAGGCATTGGAACTCTAAATGTAACAATGGGATAATTCGCTTATTTTAGTAATTACTAAATTGCTACGAAGCAATGTTCGTCATCCTGATAGTTCACTTCAGAGCCAGCTGATTTTTGCAATTTGGCAGAAAGACAGGTACACGAACGGCAACATCTACCTGCCTAATAATTCTAGATAATAAGTCGGTTCGGCTAGACTGCAAAGTCGGTCATTTCACCGGGGCAGCGCGCAAACTCAAAGGACATCAAGGCAGACTGGAAAGTAGCGAGTAGGCAGACACCAAGTCCTAGATGAGGTTTAGTCGTTTTTAGGTTAAAGTTGACCGTCCTACGGAAGTTAAAGGTATCAAAACCGAATTTGTAATAAGCGCTTTCAAATGTACCTGAAAAAAAAGTTTTGTCGCAAATTAAAATGGTCCAGTATTGTCCTCCCCCGTCTCCTATTTCAAAAGCTTATATGAACTGTGACGCCTAAACACATAGTGCAGATATCATTAATGGTCTGTACAACAGTTTTTATTTCTTTGGTAAGTAGTGCTGGAGTATAAAAAAGGCCTGCTTAAAGGATGACGCCAATTTTTTAATCATTGGGATAATAAGCTAAGGAATCCACAATGGAAGTAGGATTTCGTTAACCATGGTACCCTAAGACAATTTTGTAGCCTAATTGTAACCTATAAGGGCGTAAAAAATCCCCAAATAAAGAATAACATTCCCATGTAAATTGTTTTGCCTGTATGGTTTAAATCGGCTAGAAAATGATCTGTTAGTCTACAGCTGAGCCCCTGAATTATACGGCTGCGCACTATACCGTAAACTAACCTAAACCTAGATAGCTGAAAGTACCAAAGATAGCTCTTCAATCCAGTAGTCCTGAAGTACATTGGATCTCATTGCTCAATTTGGGGATTTTTTTTCAAAATATATGAGCAGGAATTGTTAAACATACAAAAAGCAAGTCCACTTGTCGGGTTGGTTTGATTTGAGCTAAATTGACATTTTCGGAGATGGGATACAACAATACCATCTAGAGAAATATAATCGATCATTGTCATAAATAGGTAATTAATTTTTATCGGAGTATGGGTATCAATTGAGACCTAACTAACATTTTACAAAAATCCACAATTCCCAGTCAAATTTAGCAGATGACATCCAAGGATTTGCATAAAATTCATGATACAATGCAACACTACTTGGCACTAAATGCTAGTGGCATAATAAAAAAAAGGGTTA
The DNA here is from genome assembly GCA_003123925.1 of Haematobia irritans. Classification (NCBI taxonomy): domain Eukaryota; kingdom Metazoa; phylum Arthropoda; class Insecta; order Diptera; family Muscidae; genus Haematobia; species Haematobia irritans. The sequence continues at coordinate 43,306 of PGFW01021545.1, forward strand.
CAAGTCTTCTTCCAATGGTTAATGATTTGTTTAGGAAGTTACTCAACGTAAAGGTTCTCGTGTTTGTTCCCCTCAATATACCGATTGACGGAAGAAGTTCTACACAGAAAGTATAGCTTAAGGAAAGTATGTAAATAAAAGACATGACCTACAAAATAGATGATGGGGTAGGGATAACACCCATAAAAAAGAAGGAAATTCACAATGTTAATTTATGACGATTATCCAAACAACACCCAAACCACATTATGGTTAAACAGAAGAACAAACTGGAAATTTTTTTAAGGCGTGGAATGCTCGTAAGGAACAAAAAACTTTTTCCTGAAATATGTACTCGCATGCGTGACATAACAGTCTTAATCTATGGTATATGTAACACGACACTATTACAACGGGGCAGCGAAAAAGTATGCAAAAGATATTTGTTCTAATGAAAACCGTAAGAAAACTAAGGTCTATAGACTAATGAAATGAAAAAAAACTAAATAGCTTTATAATTATCAAAAAGATCCAATAAAAATAGGAAATTTCCAAAATAGCCGCCAGGCTCAGAAAAAAAAACTTAAATCACGAAACGGAGTAACAGAAGCAAAAAACTACTACGAGTCCACGTAAAATCAACTTCACCGATTTTTCGAAATCATTTTCACGATTAATGATCTAACTCCTTGTGTGTAAAAGACGATAGAGAAGTGTTTTCGTTTTTTGTTTACTCTCATTAGAAATTTGTTCAATATAATTTCAAAACGCAAATATAGATATATTTTATTAATGTATAACGTAGTTTTTTTGTCTTACTACTCGTCGAGCTGTTACTTTCTCTTCCTCGTCTGTTTTTTTGATGTTTTTAGGGAAGATGACGATGGGGAAACAGCTTCCGTTCGTTTTTGTTCTTTTTCAAGAGACCGTAGATAGCTATGTTACAGAAGAGGCGAAGTGAGAAAGAGGTTAACACTATTATACACTCGTAGTATTAATGCCAAAAAGCAAAAAAAACAGTGTTGTAAAGTGTTTTCTTAATTTTACCTCGCAAATACACAGCAACACACGACATGGAACAAAGGTCAGAAACAACCAAAGGTCACAAACAAAAGCATTTAGGCGGCGACGAGAATACACAATCTAACCAAAAATGATGATGATTGAACACGCATACACAAAAAGTATGTCTCGCAGGAAAACACAGTGCCTCGGATGAGCCAATGTGCAATGTTCACGCACTTATTAATGTCGAGGTCGACACAACAAACAAACAATAAGAAAGAAAAAAAGAGTAAATCTGTTACTTCAACACATATTTTTCTCGTAATTTTAACCTCATAACATTGTGTACTTCTCCCAAACTAAAAATTGGACATATACACATGAATCCGCCAGGTTGAATTGAAAAACGGAATATCGTACCAGAATCGTCAATAAAGCACATGTTGGGGTCATTCGCTAAATATAAATAAGGCAAAAATATACTTTTGGTGGAATACCCTACTAGCAGGCATTTATCATGACAGGAGATGACTGGGACTGACTATAGATTTTTTTTAGATTAAGAATTCTTATCGACATGGCACTATTTTTTTTATTTATGAAAATTTTTTTCTTAAGAAACACCTTTCGTCTTACAATAGATTGTTAAATAGTTTTCAATGCGATTTGTTTATGATGCTGGCAAGAACTACAGTATTTCGTGTTTAGCGCTCTTCGTCGATAAACGTCGACATTGTCTCAAAAAATCGTCTTTTAATGTTTCCCGAAATTGAATCACATATTCCACTTTTCGTGTTGTTGACGCAAAAGGGTTAAGAGATTTTTTTTGTTTGCGGGCAGAATAAACTCGATTTTACCTGATCCTTTATCAATGCGACAAAATCTCGAATGTGCAACAAGGACAACGTGAATCTTTTTTTTATTCGCTGATTACGATTCCAAGCTCTTCAAGAATATAGTATCGTCTAATCATTGCTAAGGTAACGGCCCAAAAATTGTTACAAAAAAAAAAATCCCTGATCTTTTATAAAAATTCATGCCCACTGGTGCTGGTTGGCTGTATTCCTCGCCTAATGCGAGAGCTGTTTCGTAATTTGTGTGTGGATGTGTTCAACGCCACGTATCCAATGGGACGGGGAAAGGCGAGAACAAAAAAGAAGAAAAAATAGCAGCAGTAAGGAGAAAAGTTAAAGAGGATTTGCAATTGAAATGTGTGTGTAAGACTGAACTGTGGATGCGGGGATAAAGAAGGACGGCAATCCGCGACGGCCATAAGACACACAATGAAATACACCGGCATAAATTAACAAAGCAGACACGAGAAAAAGATAAAATGCTACACAGCAGGGGAGAACTAACGACATAAACTATAAATATTGTGATTTTTCTTTTCTTCCACGGTTAAATATTTGGAACTCCGATTTTGCGGATGTAAAAATTCTTGTCAAATTATTATTTATTTCATATTATAGTTAGGATTTATTAAAACCAAAAAAATTTATGGGAAATTCAAAAATTGTAGAGGAAAATTGTTCATTGTAGAGTAATATTGGCAATTCTTAAATTGCAATTTGGTTTTTTTAAAGAGGCTTCCAACTTTTTCATGTTACAGCGCACACCTTAATATACCTCTTTTTGCTCTCACTTCAGAGACAATTTTTTCTTATACTCAACTATCGTTTCATAGATTTCTTATAACATGCGGTGGTGTATTAATAATGGGGGATAACCACAGATATTTTTGTATTCTCTATAACAAACTTCACTGTTACAAAAAACAACTTTTAGTTGATGCCGAATTTATTTAAAAAAAAGTAGTTTTTTGCAAATTATTTTTTTGTTTTTCATTATTCTTGTTTCTTTTCCCTATCCGACCGAGACGTCATTTCGCTCGCTCTGACACAAAGAGTGTGGCTGTGTGAGTGAGTGCGGTCCCGAGAGAGTACGAACCAGAAGAGACTAGCAGCGCAAGCAATATGAGACAGAGGGAGATAAAGAGTGTGGTGTGAGTAGTGAATGGACAATTGAGATTGGAGAAAATAAATATCACAATTTTTTTTATTTATCACGGTCTTGTTTTTTCCTTGGTTATGTCGATTGTATATTAAAACATTTATCAAAAAAAGTAAAAAAGAAATACTATGTTAGTTATTTGAATTTTTTTAGATATTGTCCATCATATGATGTTGTCTCATTGTCTGATGTATTGAAATTGATTCTGATCGTTCACCGTCATCGTGAGATATTTGCTTT
>PGFW01021553.1:13939-27695 GCA_003123925.1 Haematobia irritans
TAATTTAGAAAATAAATCGGAAGATCAAATCTATAATATTAAAACATCGGCACAATCATTAGATGTTATCGATAATCAAGTGGATATTAATAATGATTATAAAAAATAAATATGGCCCAAGGAATCGGATATAAAAAAAATTCTCAAACAGATAACTTTGATAGTAAATCAAAAAGTTAAAATTTAAAAATCGCCTTAACAATGATTATCGATCAAGTTGGATATTAATAATGATTTATAAAAATTTAAATATGGCCAAGAATCGGATATAAAAAAATATCAAACAGATAACTTTGATAGTAAATCAAAAAAGTGAAGATCTTAAAAATCCCTTTAAATATATCGATAACAAAGAAATTAATTTAAAGAAGCAAGACCAATTTGCTAACTTGAATAGCAATTTATTTCTCAACTCGCAAGAAGAAAATTTAATTCAAAAAAACTATGAAGAAAATATCGATTATTTTCTAAACCATGAATTTAATAATTTCAAAAATTTTCCACATCACCAATATGCTCATGTGAATATACTAAACGATAATAAATTTTTTGAAAAACGTAAAACGCACGGGAGGAAAATAATTTTCAAAAATATCCTTTGACTAAAAATGATGAAATGTTATCGCCAAATGTTATCGATACCAAACTAGATTTGAACAAAATCGATAATCGACCTCTAATAAACCAAGATCATATGGTTCTAAATTCGAAGGAAGAAGATGATATGATTAAATCACAAGAAACGAATGATAATGAAATTGTTTTTATAATAAAAAGTAAAAGGAATAGAAGTGGTGATCATAACAAAATTAAAAAACAAAGGTATGAAAATTTAATACATAAAGTGAAAGGTGACAAAAATCTTAACCCAATGCAGGAATTTATTGCTAATATTGAAAATAAATCAAATTTTGTTAAAAGTGAAAATTTAGACCAAAACAAGCAAAATTTTACAAAAAATGTTTACATCAAAAAATTCAAGATATGAAAAATCACGAAAAAAGTGATATTTTAGTACAACATCTTCCCACCAATGCTGGAGACACTAGTGTAAAAATCCCAAAACAAATATTTTATTTAGATCAAAAATATAACAAAAATGTGGAAAAGACCAGTAATACATCTAATAATATACCTTCATTGGCAGAAAGTACTAAGAAAAATCATATTTAGAACTAAAAAATATTTTTAATCCAATACAAAAAATTTTCCTAGTACTAAACCTGAATTTCAAATTGCAAGACCCCATTGCTCAATTAATCACAAAGACAAATGAAAATTCGAATATACACATTTTCTATATAAACCAAATGACATTAGTACTAAAATAGATAAAAATACGAAAAATTACAAAAGTGAATCAATGTCTGCTGAGAATCTATATAAAGGTGACAATCCTCCACATTTATTATACACAAATCCTATTATGAAAGATTTTAGTTCTAAATATAAAGCAATTTTCGAAAGACATGAAAGCAATGATAATTTAGTACAATACTATAATAACTTGGGTGAAAGTGATTTTAGTTCTAAAAAGCAACTGCAGGAAGTTAAAAATTTAGTACATGAACCAAACAAAAAGACTGAAACAAGTTTTGAAGAATTGAAAAACAACAAAATAAATTTAAATAACCAAAATAAAGAATTTTTTAGTACAAAAGCATACAAGCCTTAATGAAATAATCGTGATTCAAAAACATTTCTAAAAGCAATGGATATTACAATTTAGTACAAGAAAAAATTAGTAAAGAGAATTTTGGTTTTAACATGTCGCCTGATGAAAACAAAAATAGTGAAAAATTTAGATCGCGATTTACATTATATCAAAAGAAATAGTTCCTGCTTATGAAAACGGAAATTATGTAGCAGAAATTGAAAAGTGGCAAAGGCTTTCATTTGGATAGTTCTTTAATGAATGGTTTAGAAGATTTGGAAGTAGACAATGTGCGAATCTGCTAAAAAACTACCCAAGTGATAAGGATCAAGAGTTCAGTGTAAATTTTTTGACAATGGCGGAATTATTAAAAACCCCATTACAATTTTGCATTACCCCAATTTCCCGAATTTAGGAAAAGTAGAAATTTTATTGGATCAAACAAAATTTAGTACCAAAAATTTACAGCGAAAAATGTATTACAAACCCTATTTAAATATGGCGAAATTATGAAAAATTTTTACTCCTGAAATAATCACTGAGTTAAAATAAAATTGTGTTACTACTAAAAAATTTACATACACCAAATTATGGTCTAAAGAAAATTAGTACAACTTCTTAATAAAAATCAAGAAGTTAAAAATGAGGCCTATCAATAAAATGTTTTACTTGAAACATCATAATAAAAAAATGGGCCTCTAATAAAAATTTTGTGTACCATTTGAAATCTCAATACTAATAATAATGATATTACAAAGGTTTGTATTGAAATATTAACATATTTATTGCAAAATCATGGTTGAAAATCTTAAACAAACAAACTAAATCATTAAAATTGAAATAATATGAACCCTGTAATTAAAATCTCATGGAAATTTATCTTATGAAAAATCCATTGAAAATGAAAAACCAACTGAATTAATTTTGAATTCAATAGAGGAATTCCTTTGCAAAATAAAAAAACATGAAAAATCAAGACACTACTTGGATTAATGAGAATAGTTGCGAATTTCAACAAATCTATGTAAAGAAAATTTTTTAATATTAAAAAAATCCCTATGAAAATGGATTGCCTTCCAAATTTAAACAAATTTTAAAGGATGTTAATTGAGCTTTGAAAAAATTTGTAAACCGAAAATGGCCCCAAAGATATTATCATTCAACAAGAAAGAAGCGCTTTCTTCATCTGAAATACCCATTTCGAGAGATCAACATATAGATGCCGAGCCTCTGAAAAATCGAGCAAAATTTTAAATAATATTCGAAAATCTTGTGAATTCTGAAAAAAGTGATATACCCCAATCGCAATAACTGACAACAGAAATAGAAATGAAAAAAAAAAATTATTATTTTCTCTTAATTATTGAAAAATTGCAAACAAATTTTTACAAAAGCTCTCAATAGATGGAGGCCTCTGAAAAAATTTATGTAAAAATTGGAAAATAATCTAAAAAAAAGAATTAAAATTGCGTTTTGAAATTTCCAAGATACAAATCGATTCTTAAAACCTTTTCTGAAATATTAATGAAAAGGCTCTTTATAATCGTGTCTCCTGCAAAAGTGATAGTGAAAAGCATTACCAAAACCAAAGCAGGATATATTTGGAAAAATATGAAAAATCTTTAAACCAATAATCAAATGATGCCATAAAGCCATCAAAATTTATTAAAATTGAAAAATCTAACTAATAAAGGAGAGCTTAAAGCTTTTAATGCCTAAATAAGGAATTACTACAAAAATACTAACAATTTTTGAAATTTTCCAATTTGTTAGAAAATTTTGTGAAAACAAAAGCTTCGAAAACCCTTATCTGCAAATAGAAAAAAGCTTTATGAGCTTATAAAAAATGGTGATGAAAGCAAATAAATTCTAACGATTAAAAAATTATAACATCTCTAAATCTTTCGAAAAAACAGAGAGCCTTTAAGGAGTCATGACAATGTAGATAAGAATCAAAAATTTTGTCAAAAGGATGAGTTAAAAAAAAACACTTCGAGTTTAAAGAAGAAAATTTAATAAAACTAATGAATAGTGCCGGTTTGCTAATCTGAATTTTCTTCAAACTTTATCATAATAATAATATTAAGCTTTTGAAAAAAGCTCATGGAATTACTATCAAACGAAAAAAGTAAATATCGCTAAAAGATTTAAAATCAAAGAATATAAAGAAATAAAAATTTCAAAGTATAAAAATATAAAATCCAAAAGGAGCTTTAAAATATAACCCAGAAGCTATGAAAAAATTGATATAATAAAATTATTTTGAAAATACTCATGAACAAAAAATTGCTAAACGATCATATCAATAGTCCAGTGAAACTTCAATCCATACACAAAAATTCGAAACATATAAAAATATTGAACTGAAAACCCAATTCGAAAGACTAAAAACAAAGACTTTGAAATATCTTTGAAACAATGCTGAAATATTCGCCTACAAAAATTTCTAAATTTCGAAAAATCCTTACAAAAAATTCGATGACTGATCATATATCAGGTCTCAATAAAGAAGAGGCGAGAAGTGATGGGAGGTTAGAAGTTTCCAGGGTAGAAGCTTCAAGTACACCAATCAATGGATAATGGAGAAGAAAATCTAAACCACACCAAACAACTAACAAAATTTAAATAAAAATAACAACATTATCATCATCATACACAAGAAGAATCAGTTTAATCAAGGAAAAACTTAAATGCTAACTTGCCTAAAATTATAAGAAAATCCAATAATACTTGCCAAAACTCACTCAAAACTCGGACAAGAACACTTCATTTAACCCACAAATACCCAAAAAAACACACAACTCTAGGACTGTCCATTCTATTGAAAACAATAAAAACTCCACATCTTTATCAGTACCAAACACCCCATCTGAATGAATTAAGAAAATAACTCTAATTAAAAATAGATCGTCCAAACCAACTACCAAAAAAATTAAGGACTAATCTAAAAACCCACCTAAACAAAGAAAAAAGAAACGTACTCGAATAAAAAACAAAAAAAATTCAAGAGATTCTATCAAAAAATTCGCAAACATCAAAAATTATCTTCATCAGCTTCGGAAAAAAACACCACTATCCCACAAACACCTGTGAAAACGCAATCACAAATATACCATATGGTAGAAAGTATAGAAGCCTGATTATATTTCTTACTGATCCTGGCGATGATGAAGAAAAAAAAATGACGATAAAAACCTATGAAAATCTTATGAAAGATGATGATTAGTAAGGAATAAACCCATAGGCAATTCATCTGCTAACCAAATGAGTGCTTTGGAAGAAGATCAAACTGAGCATTCCTATACTGGTAAATAACCCCAGATTATGCTCAAAATATCCCAACATCAAGATCCCTCCAGTGATATACAGTTTATTACGGTTCGCTATATCATATCTTCTAAACTTCCACCGATTAGCAACGGAGATAATGATGACGAGTCCAGGTCCAAAGGATTTTTTCGTATGATTTTCTAATCCTACAAAACCTCCATATTATGGACATCACGGTGGGCAAATGATGATACCTCCTCCATCGTCTTTTCAAGCCTATCATTATACCAAGTACCACATCATATCACAATACTCAAAAAAATATCACCAGATACTCGTTATGACACATGCAGATGATTGGCGACTATGATGACACTCGACTATTGATGATTCCGGGTGAAATTCCTCCATAACTGGCTGGTTTGGGCTTTCTCGTATTTGCCGCTTTATAATCGGACGCAATAAAAGAAAATAGGCAGCACTACTCTTTCTCCGCAAGCGGCCCATAGCACCCAACAACAATCCGGTTGGCTGCAATCCCATGGTTTGGCTTTGGGCGGGTGCGATAGTTGTGCCGACAAAACCGACACCTTGGTCATTATGAAGATGCAGAGTGAATATGACAGCTAAGTTTTTTTGTTATTACACTCGCTATTCAATGCCAAGAGTGCAGACATAAAACAATTAACCTAAACAAGTAGTATCCACATATATTTTTTGTACACATAACATATGAAAAACATTAGTTTTTTGTCACGTGTACTTTTACATATAAATTTGCTTATGAACCTTGGCAGTAATTTTTCGTGTTTATTTTACCCTATAAATAAAACCTCAAATTGTTGAAAGACATTTTTCCATTTTAAGAAACATCGTGGGACGCGAAAATATCAGATTACACTTTCTTCTTATAAGGTTCATATAATAGAGTTAACCACGCAAGCAGCGTTTCTTGGTATTGACGGAAGCCACGGCAAAAAAAGCAATAATCGGCCGAAGCCTATTAATTTTCCTCAAATTTGTGTGTTTTAGTTCAATATTAGCATAATTTTTGCAACAAAGGCATAAATTACAAGCAATAAAAGAAAATTCAGTCCATTGTCTTATAATATTCTTATTAGAACTAAACAGACTTTATATTATCCAAAAATCAGCTAATTTGATATATATAATGCGCAAAAAAAGGAAATTTTTTTAATAATTTTTTTACGTTTTTATTTATTTTTGACTGAGTTTTTGACTGAGACAAATTCAACCACTGGGGACAAATTCAATAGTGAAATAAATTTTTCAAAAAAGCTTTCGGCCTTCGGTTAAACGGCCTCTTGGGGACGCCAAAGGCCGATTTTTGGGCCGAATGGCGAAGCCTGATGCTTCTGCGCGAGCTCTATTCGATATACGTTTATCCTACACGCCGATGAAAAAGGTGTATTTTCATATGTTTGGCTATAAACATTATATGTTTGGAACACAAATTTTTTAAAACACAATTATTTTTGAGTGCAAGCATAATAATTGTTCATAAACTAGCATAACATGTTTATGACATATATAATTATGTTATGAACATATTATGTTTTAGGGACATAAGAATGTTTGTAAATATTAATATGCTTTGATGCAAACATATATTAATTTAGAAATAAGCTATAAACATATGTGTGTTTTAGCTCAGCTTGGAGCGCTATAAAAGCGATATAAAATTGTTTCTTGTAACAAAAACATTTTTATTTTCCAAAATCAGCTACTTCTTTGCATCCTTAAAACTGGGTCCGCTGTTCGAATCCCCGTCCTCAATATATAAAATTAAAATAAAAAAATCATACAATGTAAAACCACAAACAGAAAAAAAGGCTGCTAAGAACTAAAAAATCTCGTGGAATGTGAGAAAGATTGGCGGGCAATTATACAATTGGGCAGGAAACAAAATTTTGAGCATTCAGGTCGAAACCTATGTGTTAGCACCTATTAATTACCTGTTTATTTATCATAATTCTTTATTGATAAAAAAAAAAACAAATTTTGACCACAATATAGATATAAGCATATAATATTTGGGTCAAAACTTCCAAACATATTATTATGTTCACATAATAAACATTATTGTTTTAGGAGACAACATTATTGAAAGCAAAACTACAAAAAAACATTGACTACCAAACTATTGTTTAGACCAATATGCTTTCAAACATAATATATTGGAAGAGATCAAACATATAAATGTTTGCGGCAATACCCAAAAAACTAACAAAAACCAAACCAAAGCTAAGAGTCTGTACCCACCCCTTATAATATATGGTATTAATAATGTTCGTCATTCTTTCCGATTTGACGTTTCTTGGGCTACTAGAAGCCGTAATTTTATCGAATTTTTTTTCATAAAAAATTTTATACTAGCGGCTCATTAATATGACCATAAATGGGCTTTGCCAAATATGGTTGTAAAATATCGCCGATCCAAGGTTTTGATATTTAGACCCCCATATAAACCGAACCTCTGCATTTTGGGGGGTTCTTGGCTTCTACACACGGTTTCCTCTCGGGCCAAAAATAATTCTACAAAATTTGCTAAGAAATTTTTACCACAATCTACCAAATTAAAAAAAAATCTTATTTTGCAAGTTTTTGACGTCGAATCTTTGTGCGTTTAGCACTGAAAAAAACTCAATGGGATATTTAAAATTATATTTTTTAAAGATATTAGAATCTATAAAAAATTTTCCTTCAAATTTTATTCCTATAGAAATTTCTAAAAATTCTATAAAAATAATCTATAGAAAAATTTTTTCTCAAAATTATTTTTTTCTTATGAACATTTTGAAATATTTATTTTCTATAGAAATTTTTTTTTTCAAAATTTTATTTCTTATTAGAAAATTTTTGTCAACAGTTTATTTCTATTAGAAAATTTGTCAAATTTTTATTTCTATAGATAATTTTGTCAAAATTTTATGTCTATAGAAAATTTTAGTCAAAATTTTTATTTTATCATATTAGAAAATTATTCTCAAAGTTTTATTTCTATTAGAAAATTTGTCAAATTATATTTTCTATAGAAAATGTTATTCAAAATTATATTTCTATTAGAAAAATTTCTAAAAACTTTATTTATTATTTTTAGAACAATTTGTCCAAAATTTTATTTTCATAAGAACAATTTCGCCTCAAATTTTTTTATTTCTGTTAAGCAAAATTTAGCTCAAAATTTATTTCAATAGGAAAGTTAGGTGTCAAAAATTTTAGTTTCTATTAGAACAATTTGTCAAACTTTTTATTTCTAGTAGCAAATTTTGTCAAAATTTTAATTTCTATTAGCGAAAATTTTTTACAAAATGTATTATTTCTATAGAAAATTTTTTGTTCAAAATTTTATTTCTATTATAAAATTTTGTTCAAAATGTTATTTCTATAGAAGATTCTTCTCAAAATTTATTTCTTATAGAAAATTTTCTCAAAATTTTTTATTTCTAAAGGGTAGTTTACGGTTCAAAAAATATTGGTCAAATGATAAACTTGGACCGTATTTACTTTCAATTTTGCATTTAAAAAACCTGAAACAAAACCCTCATTTGAAAGGTGTGTGTCTGTAGAATGTGTGCTCCTATTTTGCATTTTTGCGAATTCACTCTATCAGTATGCTCAAATGCCGTCCAAGCAAGAAAAGAGCAGCGATATCAAAATATTTGCTTCGCGCATCGCGAAAAATCGAGCTACTCGCACGACCAAAGCTTGGCAAAATCGCGTAAAAGTTTGCCAAATCCCACCGCTTACAAATGTAATTAAAGTGTCTTGGGAAACGTTTTGTCGATCCTTCTCTTTATTTATTATCGATATTTTCATTAATTATTTTTATATTTATATCCTCTGATTTATGGGGAAAATCTTTTTCGATAACTTTGACCGATTGTAGATTTCTTGAGCCTAAAATTGGATTATGGTTAGCTTGAAAATTTTTTATTTGGTTAGTATTTTTATTTAATAGTTTTGCACTTGTATCTAAAGATTCTCGATTTTTTATAGTAGATATTTGATTACGATTATTTTGTAAATTTAATTTATTATCGATATTGTTTAGTGGTATATTTGTTACAGTAATTATTTTTGTATTCTCTGAATCATTGGGAAAATCTTTATCGATAACTTTGATTGATTGTCGATTTCTTAAGCCTACATTTGGAGTGCGAATACTTTGATAATAATTTATTTTATCAGTTGTTTCTTTTAATGGTTTTGCACTTTTATCGAAACGTTGTGAAATATTGGATTCACTGTTGTCCGGATAATCGAAATCAGTAATATCGTTTTTGACTTCTAATAATTTTTTGGATAAAAAATTTGCATTTTCCTTGGATTTAGATGGATCTTTGTAATTTTCACTAGTTGGTGGGTACTTATTAGGTTCATTATTCACTTTACTATCGATAAATTCTATGTTGTTTCGATTTTTTAATCGATAATCGATTTCTTTCAAATTAAATTTTTCATTATTATCGAACGTTTTTGCAATTTCTGCTTCATTTTTAATATTTGTGTTATTCGATTTCGATTTATTGATTATACGATTATTTCCGATAAATTTAATTGATCGCAGAGGCCGATTTTTCGATACTTTATTATGTCCCCAAGAGTTCACATTTTTCGAAATATATTTTTCATTGTTGTCACTAGTTTTTGAAGTAATTAATTCACTATCAACATTTTTATTTTTTCCTTCTTCCGATAATTGAGAATCATATGAGAAGTGTTCCAGGTTATCCTCTAATTTGTTATCGATTATTTGTTGTCTTTTATCGGAATCCATACGATTATTTTCTTTCAGTTCCCTTCGATTCCTTTTCAAACAGAAAATAATCGATATTTTCTTCATAGTTTTTTTGAATTAAATTTTCTTCTTGCGAGATTTGAGAAATAAATTGCTATTCAAGTTAGCAAATTGGTCTTGCTTCTTTAAATTAATTTCTTTGTTATCGATATATTTAAAGGGATTTTTAAGATCTTCACTTTTTGATTTACTATCAAAGTTATCTGTTTGATATTTTTTTATATCCGATTCTTGGCCATATTTAAATTTATTATAATCATTATTAATATCCACTTGATCGATATAATTGTAAGGGATTTTTTAATATTTACTTTTGATTTACTATCAAAGTTATCTGTTTGAGATTTTTTTTATTCCGATTCTTGGCCATATTTAAATTTTTTATAATCATTATTAATATCCACTTGATTATCGATAACATCTAATGATTGCCGATGTTTTATATTATAGATTTGATTTCGATTATTTTCTAAATTAAATTTAATATCGATTATCGATTTTGTTCAAATCTAGTTTGGTATCGATAACATTTGGCGATAACATTTCAACATTTTTAGTCAAAGGATATTTTTGAAAATTATTTTCCCCCTCCGTTTTACGTTTATCAAAAAATTTATTATTGTTTAGTATATTCACATGAGCATATTGGTGATGGGGAAAATTTTTGAAATTATTAAATTCATGGTTTAGAAAANTTGCGTAGATAGGCGATAGTTATCACTAGGAGGTCTTTGGGTGGTCGTTCTGCGACCCATAATAATACGAGGACCATCGTGTAATGTAGTCCTAGGTTTGGGGGTGGTATTACCCTTATGACCTGGTGGTTTCGATTTCTTTGTTTTCTTTTTAGTTTTCGGTTTACGTTTTCTCACCAAAGGTGGTCTTATTGTGGTAAGACCCTGTTTGTTATCCTTAATGGTGAGTTCAGTTTTCACCACAACCGATCCAGGAGGTTTCTTAAGGGGGCTTATCACTTTAGAAATGGTTGATTGTGTTCCCATTGCCGTTGGTTTATTAAGTCTTATAATTTGTGGTCTCATTGTGGTAGATGTTGTTGTCGTAGTGCTTGAGGTCCACGAGAAAGATGACAGAGGTTTTGTCAATTTATTATGATTTTTATCATGTGATCCACATTGTGTCTCATATTCCTGTTTGAGTGTACTTATATCTCTTTCGTATTGTTCTTTGGTTATGAATATGGGTANCGCGACAACTATCTCGATAATCATCGAAGCGTAGATATATCATTAGATGATATTTATCATGGCTAATGATAGGTCCAATCACATGGGAGTTGCAAGTAGTTCATATATGCGGGTCTATGACAAAGTTTTAACCGAAACCTAATTTTGTTTTATAAACGATTTTCATTCTCCGCCTTCTTCTACTTGTTGAAACTTTTACTTTCGGCTTTTTGAAATAAAACGGAAAATTTTCTTTCGCGCTCTATATATGCTTAAAATTTTTAGTTTCCAAATAGGCCACTTTCCCATTTCCCAAATATTCACCAACCACCACCCTATATATATGCTATAACAGAAATTAAACTTCCATGGAAATATATCTCGATAACAAATGTTCAATACCCATAATTCAAACCAAAAACAAACAAAGAATATATACACTCAAACAAAATGAGACCAATGTGGTATCACATGGATCAAAAAATCAAATAAATTGACAAACACCTCTTCATCTTTCTCTTTGACCTCAACACTACGACAACAACATCTACCACAATTAGACCACAAATTATAAACTTAATAAACCCAACGTTCAAATGAACACAATCAACCATCTAAAGTATAAGCCCCTTAAAAAAACCTACCTGGATCTGTGGTGAAAACTGAACTCACCATTTAAGGATAACAAACAGTTACCACAATAAACTCACCTTGTTTGTGAGTTAAAACTAAACCTTAATAGAAAACAAAAATAGTTAAATACGAAACAATTCTGGGTAATACCACCCGATCTTTATTAATCATTCAAACCTAACTACATTACACATTCCTCGTATTATTATTTTCCAGAACACCACCAAAACCTCCTAGTTATAACTATCGCCCATCTACCAATTGGAGAACCTAATTTTGTACAACAATATTTTCAACACCCCTATAGTACTACCAGTAATATTTTTAAAAACAATGAATGTAAAGAAAATAATCTGTATTATTCCGATAAAAGACAACAAATAATCGATAACAAATAGATATACCTAACACTTCTCATATGAATCTCAATATTAAGAAGAAAAAAATAAAAATGTATAGTATAATTAATTACTTCCAAAAACCAAAATGACAACAAATGAAATATTTTCAAAAATTGAACCTTTTACATAATAAAGTACTAAAAATCCCTCTGCGATCAATTAAATTATCGGAAATAATCTAATAATCAATAAATCAAAATCGAATAACACAAATATTAAAAATAAACAGAAATTCAAAAACTTTCGAAATAATAAAAATTAATTTGAAAAAATCGATTATCGATTAAAAATCAAACAGCATATAATTTATCGATATAGTAAATGAATAATAACTAATAAAAATACCCACCAACTAGTGAAATTTACAAAGATCCATCTAAAACAAGAAATCAAATTTTTTATCCAAAAAATATTAGAAGTCAAAAAGCATATTACTAAATTCGATTATCCACAACAGAATCCAATATTTCACAACGTTTCCATAAAATGTCAAAACCATTAAAAGAAACAACTGATAAAATAATATTATTAATCAAATATTCACTCACAAATTAGTAAGAAATCGTACAATCAATCAAATTATCTAATGGGCAAGTCTTATTGAGAGATTTTTCCCAATGATTCAAGTAATTACAAAAATAATTTACTTAACAAAATATACACCTAAACAAATCGATAATAAATTTAAATTTACAAAATAGATTCTAACAAATATCTACTATAAAAAATCGAAACTTTAGATACAAGTCAAAACTTACTAAAAAAAATACTAACAAAAAAAAAAGTTTTCAACTAAACATATCCAATTTTAAGGCTTCAAGAAATCTACATATTCAAGATTATCTAAAAGATTTCCCCATAAATCAAGTATAATAAGATATAAATAATTAAAAAATATTCTAAGTATATAATAAATTTTAATTAAAAAATAAACGGAAATCAAATCTTAAATAAAATCATCACATAATTTATCGATAATCAATGGATATTAAATAATGATTATAAATTAAATTTAAATATTCCAAGTATCGAATAAAGAAATAGGATCCAAACGATAACTTTTTGAATATAAATCAAAAAAAATTATCTTAAAAGCCATAAATAACGTAAACAAAAAAATTAAAATTAAAGAATCAATCCAAATTCAACATTAATATCAATTTATTCTCCAATCCAAAAAAATGTAATAAAAATTAACTCAACAAAACTATGAATAATAATATCTATATTCTAAACCATAATAATAATTCAAAGAATTCCCCCATCCCTTGTTAAAATATGCTTCATTGAATTATACTAAACAAAAAATCTGTTATAAACGAAAACGGATTTTGTAAAATATTCAAAAATATCCTGTGACAAAATTTGAAATTTGATCTCCAAAATTTAAAACATATACCTAAACTAAGTATTTAAACAAAAATCATAATCGCCTCTAATAAACCAAAAATCTATTCTTTATCCTAAATTCAATTAAGTAGAGATAAGGATTAGAACACAAACAATAGTAATTAAATGGTTTTTATAATAAAGATTAAGAAAATAAACGTGTATCATCAGATTTAAACAAACAAATCAACAACAAATAAAAATAAACCACCTGATTTCCTGAGGATACGGTGCAGCAACTTGCTTGATATAATGAGATCCGACTTTGCCCAGGATAATCCAACAATTTGATGTATGCAATTCAGCGTGTTGATAATGAGCACGGGAGCGGTGACGTAGTGGAATCGAAAGAGGCGTTTACCGCGAACATCAAAAAATCACAAATATGATTTTGACATACTCA
>PGFW01021559.1:9941-23795 GCA_003123925.1 Haematobia irritans
GGGATATTTATTAGTAGACAAAAATAAAGTCGGTGAATATAACGTACATATATATCAGTGTTTGGGCCGGGTATATATCATATACGGTAAGTGAATAATTACAGAACCTCATATGAAACATTTGCTCGGTTAATGATAGACGCGAGAATTGAATTGTCGGGGTCGCTTTATATGAACGGCTATATACAAGATCTATGAAACACGAGTCTTACACAAAATCGTCACATTTATTTACGTATTTGGTACATGGTAGAATTCTTGAATGCTGTTTGGAAGATTTTGCAAAATATCCTCTCCAACTATGAAAGCTACATAAATTGTTACTATAGAAAAGCATTTAACAATCATTTCTAAGATCAAAAAAATTTGACAAATATTTCATCTATGATCAAAACATTTTTGAAAATTTCAGCAAAATTATTCGTATAGACAATAATTTTTGACTAATAATTCTCCTCATATAGGAATAAATTTTTTCGTGTTTTTTTATTTTTGGTTTCGGGACTGTCCCAATCATACTACATCTTGTAGTTTAGTCAAAGCAATGGTTTTTACTAAAGGGGTACGATAAAACAAACAAAATATGAGAAATAATTTTTCTGACCAAAGACTTTATAATTGTTTGACCGAAATTTTCCTAAAGACATTCAAAATTTTGACATTTTCTGTAAGAATAAAAATGTTGACCCAAAATTTTCTTATAAAAATATTAAAAATTTGACAAAATTTCTTATTGCACATAAAATATTTGGGTAGATTATTTTTGGCTCTTAGGATGAGTCCGCAAGCAAAATCCATCTGGATCGATTTATATTTATAGTTATGGCCCGAGTGCAACATTATTTACATGGGTTTTTAGAGACCATTAGTACACGATCATTGTAACCAAATGTTAACCCATCTGGATGACAATTTGCTTCCTCTTTGATGCCCACTAACCAAATCTTGGTCGATCACTTTCTAATGAGGCTTATATATAATTATGGTCCGATGGTGCGACCAATTTTTGTCAATAGGTTTTTAGAAGACGCAGTATGATGTCTAATCACCATGTACCAAAATTTGCCAGCCGGATATTGGATGAAACATGCTGTTATCTCTCAGAGCGCTCCGCAAGCCAAATCTGGATGTTCCGTCTTTATATGGGGCTATACGTAAAAAGTGGACCGATGTGTCGCATTTGTCCAAATCTATCCATCCGACTATGATCAATATACAAACTCTTGTGCCAAGTTTTACAAGTCGAGTCACTTGTATCTCGTTCGAAAGTTATCGTGATTATTCACACAGACGGACATGCTTGGATCGACTCAGAATTTTCACCATTGACCCAGAATTTACATACATTTATGAGTCTTAAACAGGCAATATTTCGATGTGTTATACAAACAGAAATGACAAAGTTAACTATTACCCCGTTACTATGCGTGGAGGGTATATAATATTAAATAATTACAGCCATCTAAACTACATTTTGAAATATGAGGCTAGTTCAGAAACAATGTCTTCTACGCAATACGGAAAGATAGATCACCTATGTAGTTTTTTTCAATTAACAATTTTAGATCGAATGAAAATCAAAAAAAGAATTAAATGAAGATATTAAATTTTTTATGAATGTAACGAATATTCAAATTAAAAAAGAAAATAAGTTGATCAATTAAAATTTTTAGACCAAGGCAAATTTCAACCCAGACAGAGTAAACAAAAAAAACATGCGGTTGCTTCATATCACATAAATTATTGATCTAACTTAATTTTTTCTACTTGAAAATTTTCAAATAGCAAAATTTAGTCTACAGGAAAATAATAGTGTATTACATTAAAATTAGATTTCGGCAATTAAATAAAATAAATTAAAATTAAATAGGATTTAAATAATTTTTAATTATGTGTAATCTAACAGGAAACAAAAGCCATTCAACCATACGGAAAAAATAATATCCATTAGTTTTTCATATTAAAATTTTAATCCCGAATTAAAAAAATAAATTACAGATATTAAAACTTTTTGAAATGAATGTACAGATACAATTCAATATAAAAAAGAAATATATTGATTCAATCTAAATATTTTAACCAAAGGGCAAAGATTCAACCAGACAGAGAAAAAGAAAAAAACATGTTCTGTTTGTTCTAAATCACAAATTCGAATTGATCCAACAATTAATAGTTTTAATTGAAAATTTTCAAATACCAAAAATGTTAGTTTACAAGAAATATAGTATTAAAGTTAACACATTACATTGCAATGTAAATAAGTAATTATTAAAGGGATTTAAATAATTTTGTATAATTGTATTCCTAATCAGGAAAGCAACGATGTATGTAGAAAATTTCCATTTAAACAGAAATAAATTGATTTAACTTAAATTGATTAACAAGGCAAAAATATCATCAGACAGACGAAAACATAAAAACAACTTTTGCTTTATTCTACAAAAATATAATTGATCCAATTTATTTGTTTTAATGGAAATTTTTCAAATATACAGAATATTATAGTTATGAGAATAATAGTATTAATAAACCATTAATTACCCAGATAAACGGTAATTAATGTAATTAAATGAGTTTAAAAAAGTTTGTTGCTAATCAGAAATTGTATCTAACAGGATATGGTGAATCGACCCCACTTGGGTCATACACCATACGGAAAAATATATCTAATAGTTTTTCAATAACAATTTTAATTGAATTTAAAAAAATGAAATTAAAATATTTTGATTCAATTAAAAATTAATAATTCAAAATTTTTTTAATAATTCAATCAGAAAACAGAAAGAAAACTTTTTGGCGTGTTAATCAACAATATTTTATGTATGTCCACCAGCCAAAAATTTGTGAAGTTCTTCAAATTCACAACTTTAAAAGACTTCGCTGAGAAGATGCACTTCCAATGATGGTTTAACTAGCCATGAAGTTCATTTTATATTCAAATGTTTTATAACTTGGCTTTTTTCTTACTTGTGAATGTAAGAATTGTATAAATATCGCGTACCACTCCAAATTATCTCGTAAAATCTTTATAGCAAAAAAATGCTGAAGACCCAATCCGAAATAAATTGTCTCGATACTTTTTGAAAATGTTGAGGTCAACACCTTGCGACATCGCATTAGAGATCATAAAAAATTTTCAAAAATTGTAAAAATTATTTATCTATTACAACAATGAATCGCAAGAATTTTTTGATTTACATCCAGAACATTGCATTCGGATCACACCTAAAAAAGTGAGGCAATTCAGTGCAGCGCGGCTGTTGAAATGGAGAAACTTTCCGTCAATATGGATAACGCTCGTGTTTAAATTCATCGCTTCTCGACGTCAATTTCTGCAAACTTCCGGAAATCCCAAAAAGAAACATGTTTCACTACTTTTTTGGCGAACGGCTTTTTTTTCGCGTGGTGCAATTAATTATATATTGTAATAATTTTTCCAAATACCAAGAAATTTTAAATATTAATCACCGATTGCAGTTCAAATAAGTTATGCTGAGCCAAATTAAAAAGGTTTATTGATTTTTTTTATTATTTATATCTTATTTAATGTCAATTGCAACGAATTGTTTCAATCATGTAATTTTGTAATTTATTAAGTTTTATTTTCAATAAAATTTTATTTGCCAAAAAGCTTTATGGTAGTTTTTGTGAGTCCAGATTTATGTATTTAATAAATTTTTAATGGATAATCAATTTTTCTTAATTTGGTGTCGGTCTGGATATTATCAATTTCGTGATTTAGAGCAGCTTTTAAATTAATAAATTTAATTGAAGTTCGATTATTTTCAGTAATTGGAAACACTGTTCCTCAATTTATAAAAATATGATAATATCATAGGTCCATTGTCAATTTTATGTATAATTCAATAAATGTTGGATTGATCAAATTAAATGGTTTATTTTCACATTGTTTTGCTAATCGATTTAAAACTTTTAATTGGTTATATATTGTTATATTTTCTGTCTGTGATATTCTCGTACTTTATAAATTTTAGATAGGGTTGTCAAATTAAAATTTCAAAACTGTAAAGAAAGAGGAGAGAAAACAATTCATCATTAAGTAATAAAAAATGTTTAATTATTTGCAAAAATATTCTATCAACTATCATGTCCAGTACAATGGACACTTGGGAACACTTTGTTTTCAATAATTCTCTTGATGGTCATATATATTTTTTCATTTACTAACACCATTCCATTCATTCTCAAAAATCCACTTTTCGCTCGGCTCCTTCCTCACTAAAATTCATTCAAATCCCCACACTAAATTTAACTTTAGTCGCACATTAACCGACTACAAAACCCATTCCTCTAGCTAGCAACATTGATCGGTGTCAATTTTCTTTTCCTGTTTTTGCATTTCCGCAAAGCCATCCTAACATTGTTCTGGGCTAGCAAACGACTCTGTTCTTGAATCGAGTTAATCACATATACGATAGGCACCTATAATATCCTACGTGGACATTTTGTGGAGGCTGTGCATTACATCTTTCGCGGTTATACCACAATTCATCAATATCTGTCTATTGCCTCAAGTTTCCAATGGTGCCATTTCGGAAATAATCAGTCCCCGTTCTCAACTAGGAACATTATGACAGTTATCACAGTCTCTGTTCGTAATTTTTTTAAACAGAGGACACTCGGGCGGGCACAGCGGCTGTTTCTAAAACATTATTCATTGCAGCTTGGATTACCACTACATCTTCCATTTGTATTCAAATGTCGTTCTCTTTTCAGTTTCCGATTGGTCCTGAACCGTTTGGTTCTTGAGCCCGATACCACAGAGAAGATGATGCTTTGGTGTATGGTCTGCGCGATTGTTCTTTATTGTTTCATGGCATATCTTGACCAGCTGTCTATGCGGTTGTAGGAAGATTATCGACGAAAATTCCGTCTGTGCGCTTTGGATATCATATTAGATGAGCGGTTTGATTTGGTTAACTCCATGTAACGTTCACGCCGTGAGATATTGATTTGCGCCATGCGTCGGATTTGGAAACGCACCCACAAAACCAGAACGTTTGGCGGGTTTGGTGGAAATTCAATTTTTCGTGGTGTGCAATTAGCTCGGCACTATACGATTTTGGATGGGTTTATGAAATTGACTATATCAGCATGTCATCGAATGGTGGGTCCTACAGTATCTGCGGATATGGATTAATATGCGTTTCTGGGATGGCGTACAACAGAAATTCACATTAATATTTAGATTATGTTTAGGAGGGAACCATCGATGACATGCTGAATAGTCAATTTATAACCCATCCAAAACTTAGTGCCGAGCTAATGCAACACGAAATCAATTTACGCACCAAACCCGCCAAACGTTCTGGTTTTTGGGTGCGTTCCAAATCCCGACGCATGCGCAAACAATATTCACTGCGTGAACGTTACATGGAGTTAACCAATAAACCGCCAATTAATATGAATACCAAACGCACAGACGGATTTTTCGTCGATAATTTCCTACAACCCATAGAGCTGGTCAAGGATATGCCATTGGAAACAATAAAAGAACAATCGCGCAAAAGATATTCTATAGAAATTAAAATTTTTCGAAATTTTCTATAGAAATAAAATTTTCCACGAAAATTATTTCTCATAAGAAAATAAAGTTTTTTCGGCGAATAATTTTCGCATTAAATTCATATAAGAAATTAAAAACTTTCGTAAAATCAAAATGTTTCCGAAAATTTTCTATAGAAATAACATTTTCCGAAAATTTTGTATAGAAATAAAGTTTTCAAAAATGTTTTGTAGAAGATAAAAGTTTCCAAAAATGTTTTTTGTAGAAATAAAAATTTTCCCGAAAATTTTCTATAGAAATAACATTTTCCGAAATTTTTTATAGAAATAAAGATTATTCGAAATTTTTTGTTTGTGTCAACAGGGGGGGGGGGGGGAGGGGGGGCGGGGGATAAGTATAGGAATACCAACACCAATCAAAACTCTACCACTGACGGTTGCAAGTAGCCAACCAAAAGCTAAATCAGTAATAACTACGACCCATTCTCATGCTGAATATTTTGAATTGAACAAATATCGTTTTGTAAACTGCGATCACTTAGTAAACAGATAAACACAAAGCTCACGAGAACTTCACGGGTGAAAAAGAATGAAAGTCGACAAATGGTTGTGTAACTGACTTTTATACAGAAAACCAATCCATGCCAATTGGTATTTACAATATCTTGTATTAATGTCTTATTAATTACGAGACAATTTTGTGCAATAGGCTCTGGCATGAATTAATAGATCAACCGTTAGTGTTTTGGTAAAGGAGAAAAAAAAAAAAAAAAAAAAATTAGATATCTCGATAACGATGTAAATGGTAGCGAGAAAACAAAATAAATTTGTTCACTTTTAAAACAATAGCCACTTGTATAATCTGGAAAATCTCAAAATATTTATTGATAAATTTTTTAAAGAAGCCCCAAAAAAAATTTTTCAGTGACAATTTAAATATCCTTGTATATACATAATATCATTTACGATACCCATACAATATTTCTCAAGAAGTCAAACGTGGTGATACTGTTTTATTGGGTATGCTATATTATAATATTATTCCGCGACGACATAAAATAATATAGATCAAATTTCCAATTTCAGCCTAAATTGGATGAAAATGCGGTATCAATGGTTCATGGAAGTATGCGAAAGCAACCAAGGCGATCGATATTTTATTTATTTTTTTTGCATCGTAATTTATATTTGAAATGGTCTCATATATTTGTTAGGTTTTTTTGTTATCTAATTAAGGCCAATTTTGTTTGAAACTTCTCTCATTTAGAATTTTCCATTAAAATTTGTTGACATAGTTTTTGTCTCTTAATCGTCTGCTTTTTCAATGGCATGACCGTACACAACTAATGACCGTTACTTAATGCAAACCGAAAATTAAAAATAAAGAACACACACAGGACCATGAAATATATATTTTGTCACAGATGTCATCATCGGGTTGATTGATACCATCACCGAGACTACAGCACAGTGTGGGGTTTTGTTCATCGTGACATTGAAGGCGAAAAATGGTTTTACGTTGTCAGGAGGTGATCGTCTGAAACTGGACTTGATTCTTGGTTTTAGACACACAATTACTTTAATGGTGAGTACTGTTTTATATTGTAGACACATAATGTATTCCTATGTTTCTGTAGCTCTCTGTGCTCTCTTCTCTCCTTCGTAACACTCTGACTTGTGCCTTCTGTGAGTTTATGAGATGAGTGCGTAATGATGCTGCTTTCTAAACATATGGATTCAATGTCATGGGAAATGTCTAAAGTATTTGTTTGTCCTGTTGTTGTTGTTGGTGCTTTTCTATTACTTAAAGTTAAATTTCAGTTTTAGTTTTCATTTTTCCATCTAACACATGACAGTTTGACATCTTGTACGGAACTTTTAATCCCTGACCATGTGAATATGCATAATTTTTAACAGGGCAACCATCAGCAAATTTCCCTTTGTTGCCTATGTTGAGTTGCTATTTGGTATATTGAATATTTGAGTGTAAAATGCAATAAAGTGTATGTGTATTGTGTTATGTATGTAGTGGGCATTTTTTGAGGGTTAAGTGGATACAGCATGTATACTTTTGGGTAGTTCTCTATTCGATTTACAGCAAACCGAGTGAGTGTACATTATCTATGTCAGAAGGTGCGTTGAAAGAAATATATTTAAGAGCTGTGATTGATGGTAATGTGAAAATTGCCATAAATGGAGAACATTGTTGGGCAAGTAATAATTGTATAATAATGTAATCTTGGATACAAGAAGTGGTCGGTGCCTTAGAGTTGTTGTTTTTTTTGATTTGCATGAGATTATAAAAATCTTGTGGCACAGCAAAAATAAAATATAAATGGTTAAATTAAAGAGAGCTAATGAACATATTGCCAAAATTTACAAATTTCTAATATCATATGCTAGGAGCCATCGACATTTTGATAATATGGCTTGCTTTTATATGGATTCATCGTATGCAGGATCAGTTTTAAATTGGTCCATTTCACATAAACAAAGATTGTAATTTTCTGAAAGAAAAGAAAATAATGGTAATAATAGTAGAAGTTAAGTCGCAAGATGTTATTTTACTACTTTAGCACAAAGTATAGTAATGAAGATTCAACAGATGGGCCTCGTTTTCAAATACTGAAACTCGTTTACTGGTAATCAAAAATGGATTCTAACTAACGGGCAATCCAAAAAAAGAGCAGAATATCGATTCGATTGGGGGGGCTAACCACAGTGATATGGCTACAAGTCAAATGTCTGGGTGGCACTATGCGTGGGTGGCTTTACTATAAAAGCCCTACTGCAAGGCGATTGAACGGCGGATCCAGCAAGAAGTGTCAACTCAAAGCTCCTGCGCGATGTTGCGGTTGGCATTAGAAATTTTGGGAATAGTCAAGATCTGATTTTTCAGCTCCGCAAATGTTTACCAAAGACCCAAAAGCAAACATATATTGGAAACGGACCCACATCAGAAAGTCCGCTCAACGACACTCAGACATTGCTTCTTCTGACATTGCGGGGCTTGGATCTTCGGCTGGTCAGAACATTTCAATTTTTATAAGAAAGCCAAAGATTGTGTCGATTTATGGGAATAGAGTTTAAAACAATAAATTTTTACTCTCGGTATTTCGTAATGTTGCGACATAAAACGAATGGATGAGCAAAAAGTTTTCTATTCAGGATAAAGCTTTTGTTATTATAATAGAAAAGTTTCTTTGAATTTTATTTTCTATAAGAAAATTTTGTCGAAATTTTATTTTCTAAAAGAAAATTCTCACAAATTTATTTCTATAGAAAATTGTCCCGAAATTTTATTTCTATAGAAAATTTTTTTCGAAATTTTTTCTATAGAAAATTTCTTACGAAATTTTATTTAGATAATTTTCCGAAATTTCAGACAAGCTTTATTCTCTAATAAGAAAATTTTGCTCGAAAATATTATTTCTAAAGAAAGTATTCTTCGAATTTTATCTGTTCTGATTGGATAATGTTTGATAGATCTAGAAATTTTATTTCTAATAAAAAAAAACTTACGCTCAAATGGTAAGTTTCACATAGAAATTTCATCGATTCCTATTTTTCAATAGAAGCATTTAGTACAATCATTTTATTTCTTTTAAAATTTAATCGAAACTCTATTTCACTATAGAAAAAATTTCGTCTAAAATTGTATTTTTAATAGAAAATTTTTCTCCTGAAATTTCATCACAACTTTATTTCTGTAAGACAATTTTGTCAACTTTTATTTCTAAAGAAAAATTCTCTCCAAAAAATTTTATTTCAATAGAAAATGTCGTCGAAATTTTATTTCTATAGAAATTTGTTAAAATTTTATTTCTATAGGAAATATTTTTCAAAGCATTTTTTTCACATTTTTTTTGACCGAAATTTTATTCTATAGCAAATTTTTCGTCGAGAAAATTTATTCGCTATAGAAAATTTCAATAGAAAATTTTATTTCCTAAATAAAAAAACTTTAGCTCGAAAATAATTTATGTAGAAAATTTCGTCGAGAAATTTTATTTCTAATAGAAAATTTCATCGAGATTTTTTTTCTGTACAGAAATTTTATTTCTATTCCCATACATAATTTCGTCAAATCTTTATTTCTATAGAAAATGTTTTCGAAATTTTATTTCTATAGAAAATCGCACATTTTATTTATATAGAAAATTTCCTCGAAAATTTTGTTCTTATGGAAAATTTTGTCGAAATTTTATTTCGTTTTGTTTGTTATTGTTGGCTTCGTCTCATCGTTATTGTTTGTTTTTGAATCTCAGCTTAAAGCCACGCAAGTTGACTAAACTACAAGTGTAGCTTAACCAACAGAAGAAAAAGTATGCTTGTCAATATTTATTTGGGGCAAAGCACCTATATGACTGCAAGATGGTTCGGATGTACAGCTTGTTTCGGAATTACCACATTCCTCATCAGCAATCCTCGTACTTGCAGCAAAAACTATCAACCAAATTATCAGCAATAAATTCGGGTAATTCAGCATCAACCCAAAGTGCAACTACACTTGAACTCCGAAAAAGGTTTGAATAGTCGGAGTTCCAAAGTGTATGTTCACTTTGGGTGAAGTTGAATTACCCGAATTTAATCTGATAATTGGTTGATAGTTTTTGCTGCAAGTAGAGGAATGCTGATGAGGAATGTTGGTAAATTCCGAAACAGGCTGTACATCCAGACATCTTGCAGTCCTAATAGGTTTTGCCCCCAAAATAAATTTGAACAAGATACTTTTCGTCTGTTGGGTTAAGGATACCACTTGTAGTTTGAGTCAATGCAAGTGGCTTTAAGCGAGATCAAAAAACAACAATAGAATTTTATTTATAATAGAGAAATTGCATCGAATATTGTATTTCATATAGAAAATTTCGTCGAGATTTTATTTCTAATAGAAAATTTTGTCGCATTCTTATTTGTATTTCCATTGAAATTTATTCCTATAAGAAAAATATTGTAAAAAAAAAGAAGAAATTCGTGTAGAAAATTTTGTGAAAATTTTTTTCTATAAGAAAAATGTTTGTCAAATAGAAAATATCGTCGAAATTTTAATATCTATAGAAAATTTTGTTAACAGTTTTAATTTCTATTAGGGAAATTTTGCAAAAATTTTTATTTCAAAATACATTTTTGTCGAAATTTTTATTTCCTACAGCAAAATTTCGTCGAAAATTTTATTCACCTAAGAAAATTTCATCGAAATTTTATATTCTATAAAAATTTAACATCGGAAATTTAATTTATGTATGTAAATTTCGTCGGAAATTCTTATTTCTAAAAGAAAAAATTTCATTAGGTTTTGTTTGATCAAAAAACAACAATAAGAAAATTTCTCCAAAAAATTTTATTTCTTAAAAATCATTCCTACAAAATTTTATTTCAATAGAAATAATGTTATTTCTATACGAAAATTTTCTTAAAATTTTATTTCTATAGGAAATTTGCAAAAATTTATTTCCAAATACATTTTTTGTCGAATAATTTATTTCTACAGCAAAATTTTCGTCGGAAAAATGTAATTCCTATAGGAAAATTTTCATCGAAATTTTATTACTATAAAAAAACTTAACTCGAAATTTAATTTATGTAGAAAATTTCGTCGAATTTTATTTCTGAAAAGAAAATTTCGCTCGAAATTTTTATTTCTGAAAGAAAATTTCTCCAAAATTTTATTTCCTTAAAAAATATTTCTAACAAAATTTTATTTCAAATAGAAAATGGTCCGTCCGACATTTTATTTCCTATAGAAAATATTTGTTAAAAAATTTTAATTTCTATAGGAAATATTTTTCAACATTTATTTTACATTTTTTCGAAAAATTGTTATTTCTATAGCAAAATTATCGTCGAAAATTTTATTGCTATAGAAAATTTCATCGAAATTTTATTTCTATAGAAACTTAAATCAAAAATTAAATTTATGTAGAAAATTTCGCTCGAAATTTTATTTCTAATAGAAAATCCATGGAATTTTTTTTTCTAATACAGAAAATTTTATGTTCTATTCCATAGCACTAATTTCCGTCAAATCTTTATTTCTTATAGAATAATGTAGTCGAAATTTTATGTGCTATAGGAAAATGTTTTCGAAGATTTTATTTCTATAGAAAATCGCAATCATTATTCATTTATATAGAAAATTTTTCTCGAAATTTTGTTCTTTATGGAAATTTGTCGAAATTATATTTCCTATAGGAAAAATGCATCGAAATTGTATTTCTAATACGAAAATTTCGTCAAGATTTTATTTTCTATAGAAAATTTTGTCGGCAAATTTTAATTTGTATTTCAGTGAATATGGTTTATCGCTATAGGAAAAATGTTTGGTGAAAAAAATTTATAGAAAATTTTGTTCCAGAGAGATTGTATTGTCTATAGAAATATTTTGCAACATTTTATTTCTATAGAAAATTCTGTCAAAATTTGTATTTCTACAAAAAATTTATGTCAATTTTTTTTTCTATAGAAGGTTCTTATTAAAAATTTTATTTCTACAGAAAATTTTTTTAATTTTTTTTCCTATAAGAAAAATTTTATTTCTAAATAGATAAATTTTTGTCAAATTTTATTTCTATAGAAAATTTGTTAAAAAAATTGTTATTTCTATACGAAGTGTCAAAATTTCATTTCACAGACATTTTTTTCGAAATTTTAATATCTAATAGGCAAATTTCGTCGCGAAATTATTTTTCTATAGAAAATGTCCAACCTAAATTTATTTTAGAAAGATTTCATCAAATTTTATTTCTATAAAAAAAAAAAAAATTAGTCGAAATTTTATTTCTATGAAAAGATGTTGTCAAAAAGGTAATTCTTTGTTTTTTTTTTCGAAAATTTTTATTTCTATAGAAAACTGTTAATCGAAATTTTATTTCTAATGAAAGTTTCGTCGTAAAATTTTAGTTCCTATAGAAATATTTTTGTCGAAATTTTAATTTCTATAGAAATTTCGTCGAATTTCATTTCTGAGGCAAGTATTGCTATTGAAATGAATAAATTTAGTTCAAGCGCTAGTTAGAAGCTTTGTTCTAAATCGAGACATCGCCCCACCAAAAAAACTCAGCGCTGATTCGATTTGGTTTTGTAACAGTTGGTAACTGGGCCTCCTCTCCCTTACAATTCTGCTGAAAATAGTGCTCCATTTTTTGCTGGGTTGTAGAACAAGTACTGGTCAACATTCAAGCATATTTGAATACAGATCTTAAATACTTACAACAGCATGATCGATGTCCCGATTACTGTCTTGGTAGACATTTGTCATTTGGGTTTACACCAAGTGGGTATGGTTAATAGAAAATTAGATATTTTACTTCAAACAAATATCTTCTAATGCCGCTATCGGTTTCGGGCTTTTTCGTTTCCAAGGCCCTAGATCAAAAGCCTCGATACCATTTTGCGGATCGCCACCTTCTGCCAGCACCAGAATTATTCTCCAGGACGATCACTATATAGGAGGCACCAGTTGATGCTTTGGGCCCTGGGGATACTCCTTTTTTTTATGGTAGTGGGTATATGCCCTTGTAGGGCACCACAATACAGGACTGAAGGCAGCCATACTCAGGAGACTATTCTATTGCCGGGTCACTAAGCTCGTGCAGTGCTATACAGACTAAGATAGTAAGTTATCTAATAAGACGCCCGCTATTCCCCTAAGGGAACCCACACTGATATCATACCAAGTACGTTATTGAGGGTTTTGTTTTATGGTACGCCTCCCCAGAACTGGCACTAATTAATCCCATATCCCAAAAACGTAACAACCTAGGCGAGAAAAAAAACATCGATGACATGCTGAAATAGTCAATTTATAACCCCATCCAAAAACTTAGTGGCCGAGCTAAATGCAACAGCGGAAATCAATTATCAGCACAACCTCACCCCCAAAGCCACAACCCCCACGCACGACAAAACCCCGCGGTCTCTCGGTTCTCTCGGCGAGCTGCGTTCCCCAAATCCCCGACGCGCCGGTGCGCATGCGCAGACCACAGCAATATCACGTGCGACTGACACGCCCACGTCTATCACTGGCCAGATTACACCCAACTTAACCGCATGCCACAACATCCGTGGAAATTGCACTGCAATCGACCGAAACCACGGCACGACACGGCATTTCTGTCGTCGATCGAATTCGCTACAACCCATAGACGCTGGTCAAGGATAGTGCACATTGGGTAAGCCGCGAACGGGAATAAGAGCGAGAACCGAATGCGGCGCGCGCAACAATCGAACCAACCCAAGCGAGGCCTGGACAATTTTCTGCCTGTGGTACGCCTCAAGAAAAAGGTAGGACAATGGCAACCTGACAATGAACGACAATTTGAATACAAT
>PGFW01021560.1:59826-70831 GCA_003123925.1 Haematobia irritans
GCTAACCGAAAATTTAAAAATATGTGAAATTAAATTAAAATCCTAAATCATCCCATTATTTTAATTGCCTAATAATTTTTCTTTTGTTTGCAAAGAAATGTAATGATTTAAAGCAATTATCATTGCTTTGTTCAAATTTATGTTAAACTCTTAAAAGACTTAATTTGTTGATTAAAAAAATGTCGTAAAATCTGGATCAAATCTAACGCAAAAAATATAAAGCATTGTAGCACAGAGTCACAGTTGTAGCAGAATAAACTCGCCCAATTAACTTTATAAACAATTGCGAATATCTAATATCACCAGTGATTTAATGCATTCTCCTAAGAAATACAAACACTAATTAAGTTCTAGAAATCGTGTAATGTCAAAAGAATAAAAATCAAATTTGCCCCTGGGAGTGAGCAATTTAAAATGACAAAGAACGAGAACAACAAATTAATAACAGGCTATTAAAACACATTAAATGTTGAATCGGCATTACTATCGTTTTTGTGTTGTGCAATGAAATGAAATGAAACTATATGCAAATGTGATGCATTATAAATATGAAATTCTCAAATAAATTTCAATGCTACACTTACTTGCAATTACATTCTACTCGGCATACAAATTCAAAGTTTGTGAAACCTTGATTTTCGTAGAGATTTGAATTATATTATATTCAAAATCGGTACATGATATGGTATCAATGAAGTCAGCTTAAAACCCTTGGGACAATTCATGAATAGAGTATGCAAGGGAGTTAACAAAATTGTCGTGGCATCACGAAATTTTTGTGGTGTGGGTACATGAAATTCGTTATAAAAATTTACTTATGAAATTTAGAAAGATTTTAATTAGATGCTCCCTCGATCTAAAATATTTCGTGTTCACATTTTCAATTCAAGTGTTGCCGAGTAAATTTCCATCAAAGCAATTCTTACACTCAAAAAAAAGTTTTAGTTATGGAATCAAATGATTTTGACCTTCGTTTTAAGGATTTTGTGTATTGATTCCAGAGCCAAAGTATGCGGCCTTTTTAATTAAATGAGAAAGTTTTTTGCTTCAAAATCTAGGATAATCTATAAAATTATAATTAGAGATACAGATCTATCATTTAATTGAATCTTCATTCTATTTTTTCCGTGATATATTAATAAATAAGCTATTCACGTACAAAATGCCAAATTATAACGGATATTCGATATAAAAAATATTTCTTAAGATTCCTATAAAATACTTTTAAACCAAATTTGATAAATCACTCAAATTAGGCTTAGTCTATATATGAAAGCGTTTTATCTTAAAATCTACAGATTTCAATATTTTCCAGTTTATTTAAGGACGATTATCTTTCAAAAAATGTGTTTCTTTACTTTAAGGAAAACTTTGCCTTAGTTTAAGACATTGCAACTTAACGAATAGGGGACGCAAATTATAGCTGTCCTAAATTTATATGAATAAAATTTTGAAGCAAAGACATAACTTTTCTTTAATAAATAATATCATTACTTTTAAAGAAATTTGTCCTTGTAACTAAGTTGTGTAAAGTTGCGCATTCCCAAAATTGAGGTTAAGCAGTAATCTTTAATATTCAAACGTAAATATTATTGTAAGGTTAAGAATTACCTTACAATATGAAACGACTACAACAAAATTCTCTTCGAAGAACGATTATTTTTAACTCATTACCTGACATCATGCCTCTCTCAAAAATGCATTTTTTTTAAGGCTAATTCTTATGCTCTTCACTAATATTTATATTTTAGAGACCTGATCTATGACCGTTTTGAGCGTCTTATTCGTTAAAGGTCATAATGTCTTTGAAGTAAACAATTTCCCTTAAAGTAAGTAGACCATTTTGTTAGTTCTAAATAGAATTATAGTTTTTAACCCTATCACTACATAGAGGGGCCATTCCAGAAAAAGACACAATTCAATTTTCCCGCTTGTCGATTTCTTTCTCGATGGAAGTTTTAAAGTAGGAGGCTTTAACTCCTAAATAAGCTATAAAATATATTGTCCATATTTGGTGGTCTAAAATATACATTTTATAAACTCTTTAAAATAAATCGAAAAATAAGAATATTTGAGTACAATTCTCTGCCTCATGTTACTGATTTGGTAGTAAATGGACAATTTAATACAAACTATAGCTTGATACGTTTAACGGGTTTCTTTTTTGCCATGTTGGTCACAATGCATTGAATCTAAATTTTTCAGAACAAGCTCAAATATAGCTCTATGAAGTAATTGCGGTGGGTTTCAAAATGACAAATTTTTGTTCTAGCATGCTATCGGCTGAAAGTTAAAACAGAAGAAAAAATTAAAGGTTTTTACCAAATTAGGTTTTATTTCGGGTAGTAAAAGGGTTTAAATTAACTAGACATGAATCTTTGATTAAAGATAAGAAAAGCTTCAAAGTAATAGGCTAAAAACTTAAATTTGGAGGTTTTTGTATCTTTAAGGCTATAAAGATGGTTTTTCTACTAATCATAGCTCATTTACGGCTTGTTTAGACAATAAACATGCTACTAAATTTTGAAAAGCTGTTTCTAAATATAGTATCTAATGCGTAACTGAGATCGAAGTGCAATTCGAATTTTATTATCTGTTCAAAATTCGTTTCTTAGTAAACAAATTGATATGTGAAATATGCCAAATTATATGTTGATTTTCCTTTAAAGGATACAAGAATACAGCCGACTGTGATTCTGGCACAAGGTTCGTCCTACATCGAGTACATATGTCTGATACTTCTTAAAAAGGGAATTACGCACATGCTTAATCTAAGTGCTTTACATGCACGTTGCCAAGAATTTTTCAAGCCAAAATCCTCTAGAATTTGCCGCCCGAAAAATTCGCCTAAAAAAAGATAAAAAATCTAAAAAAAAATAGCTGATAAAAAACTAAATTTTGATCAAAAGTCAGCACTTTTGATTAAAATTAGCTGAACTTAAAGCATTTATCAATAAAATGATATTACTTTTAATTGTATTCATGTTTAATTTCTACTTCTTGTGAGACTGTAAAGCAATATTTAATATCAATATTAGGTCTGTTTGGCGTAACTCGAATACATTTTATTTTACTATCACAAATTTTTACTGGAAGTCCTTCGTTTACATGGCACAGTACAAGACATTTTTCCCCAGTAAAAAACTTGCAAATTATAGCATGGTTAATCATTCAAAAACAAATCCATTGCAGTAAGAATTAAATAAAATTAAATATCTTTGCGTTTTAATTGTGTTTAAATCGCTGAAATTAATGAATAATTCGTAGAATCGTGGTACACTTCTACTATATTTTACCACAAGAGAAATAAACACAATATTCTTACTGTCTTGCAAGTTTAGTACGGAATAAACTTTTATTGGAAAATTACTAAACAAAACCTACTAAGTAATCCATTCCATTAACCCTCTAATGCCCCAATTTTTTTGGGCCAGCTGACTAACAAACGCTCAATCGCAACGATACAAAATGAAGAAAAATAACACAGAAAAGAAATAATATAACGGTAAAACTCAGTATATGCTGCAAAAGCCTCTTCAAACACTTTTAACTAATGGCGTTTTCTTTTCTTATGAAAAAATGCGCACTTTTTTTGGCATTTTGGCCGAAGAAAAATGTACTTTTTTTAGGTTCTTTTCTAAAAAAAACAGGCAAAAGTGCGAAAAGGCTTCGAATTCTGTTGTGAAGAATAGTGCCACGCAATAAGAGCAAATTACGGCGGCATCTTTCAGCAACTGCCAACAAACGAGAGTGCTGGCGTGATGCCATGTTTCCTTTCTTTGAATTCTTTTCTGCCGCTGAAATGATAGCATTTTTCTTATGGTTGCTGGTAACAATTTTAAAAATGCGCATGTGTGTACAGGACAAAATGATCTATGGCTTTGAAAAGCATAAATTTAAGAAAAGAAAATTCACCAAATGCTATTTACGATTAACTTTTATGTATGAGGAAAAAAACTTACAAGGTGTATTTGCAGTCGCTGGGGAATCATTACTAATGTTTCAATGAGGCTTTGAAATATGTGGAAACCTTATTCTGGCAGCAAGGCTTAGATTAAAAACGCCGTTTTATAACCATATTTCAAATAGGAAACATGTCGAAAATAAAAAAACGCCAAAAATATCTAAAAGTCAGAAAAAAGCTAAATGCATTTGCCCCCGCTAAACGACTTCAAAAACCAAAAATCTAGCAAGAAAATAGCTAAATTGGCAACGCTGTTTACATGGGTCTTCCCGGAAAATTTCACAATGAAATCACAGAAAAATAATAACTTGCGCTATTAAGAGACAGACATATATTAAATATGTTATAGCGAATAAGAAAACTAGTTCAATGTGCTAATCTATAAATCATATATCATAACATCAAATGGAATTAAAATTCCATAATTTTTTTGTTTTAGTTTTAATCAATTATATTTTCAATTTCTTACAAACTAATTTTTTATTCATATTCATTAGGAATGCAAAAATCATATTTCATGATTTAAACTAAATGTAATTGATTGACAAAGATGAGTTTTTCATAATTATTGTTGGAAATCAAGACATTTAAAAAACTCTGTGCTCATTAAAGTCATATCATATAATCTGGTCCATATAATATGACACAATTAAATAAATAACTTTGATGGGAAAAAGCTAAGAGAAAACTGTGTAGTCTCACCAAGGCGAATATATTGAAATACAACGCCCTGCTGTTGTTTCACTATAGTTACGGTGTAAGTTTTTTAATTTCTTCATTCAAATGAACTTTTAAGGCATAACTTCTAAAACTATAAAAATGTATGACAATCATACGTAAAATCCATTCAAAGATTATCCGAAATTTGCACTACTTCCATATCACAAATTGGGAATGCTCATTTTTTAACCGAATCAAATGATTTTTAATTTATGAATCAAATTAAGTTGTAATTTTTCAAAGACAATATATTGGCAAACGAAGGAAAGGCAGCAAACTGGCAAATTTTTTTAATTTGGATTAGAGGTGTATCATTGCTCACAGCAATATTTATTCCATGCGCACTTCATGCACCATATCTATGGTAGAACCCACAATCAATATTCACTAAATGAAAAGCCGTAGGCCACACAGCTTCAGCGAACGGAACAACTTTTAAAGGCCCATGTACGATCCACGTAACTGGAACATTTTTTACAGCAAATAACAAAACTACTACATGGTACGCTACCGATTAATTCCACGAAAAAAAATGTTTCCACATCATCATGGGGAAAATTGTCAACACGACTCACGTGATATTCGCGTGTCAGAACAATTTCGTGTATTTTTCAGATAACCGTATTCTAATTTATTTTTGGCAATATGAAATTTCGAAAATAAATATATTCGTTTCTTTAATTACATAAGCACTTTTAAAATTTTTCAGTAAAAAAATCATTCTCCCACATTATCATTGATAAAGTTAATAAAAATTTCAGTAGCAATTTCTCAATATCACACTCACAATACTACATTTATATATTGACAAACTGATGTGTGATGTCGAATATATCCATTACAATTGCAAACAATCATGTTAAACCACAATTACAGTCATGGCCTTCCATGTTTCTTTAATTACTTCTCAATTGCAAGATGTAAAAATTCTTCGATATATAAATTTTTCGCATAAGTTATCCAAAGATGTGTCTCACTCAACTATATCACTTTGCTGGTGTGGTAACAGATCAAAGAAATAGCCAATTTCCATTCCAATTTCATATACAGGCCATTAAATATCACAAATAAAAAACAAACAGCACTCACTCCAAGTAGAGAGTGTGCATGCCTATGTTAAATGATTTGATATTTTTATTGATGCGTATGATTATAAACTTGCAATAATTTATTATATTTACCATACGATACACACACACAAGCGCGCGCCCATTCTCACTCATGGCATTACATTTGGGACAGACAAACTGAAACATCAACATTCGTTGATTCGCCCATTCTCTCACGGACATAAATAACACAATTTTATATTTACGTATCTACACAACAGATATTTATGTGAACCCACTGATGGCATACGTGTGCGTGTCGTTTGTCAAGACTAATGATGTCGTGCGAGGTTTTTTCAGATCAAAAATTGACATGAGTGGTTCTTTAAAAAATGAAATGAATAATATGTCTCAGACACTCCTATGTACACAATTGTAGGAGACAGAGAGGTGAATGAACTGTGTACGCACATTTGTGCAGTATGCTGTGCAATTAAAGTAGTATCGGTACAAATGTAAAATTAATAGGAAGCGAAATTGTCACATGGTAAACATTTGCTTTTTCAATACGTTCAAAGACCTTGGGCAATTACGCAAAAATTCATTTTAAGTGCGTAGAAATAACAGTTGGAAGAACGGAAAACAACAACGAAATGGCTAACTGGCAAACAGTTAGAATCCCCAAATAATAAATTTGATGCGTTTAGCAGTCGTAGTTGTAGCATTATTTTGTCATCAGACATAAAAATGTACCCATGTCCAAAATGTTTCTCCTATTTGGGTGTTTTGTGTATTGACGGTAAACCTTACATATTTAGAAATCCATTTAATATATCCGAAAGTAAATGTTTAAGGAATTGTGTTCTATACGAACTATATTAAAAGAACAAACAATTTGAAATAAAAATTGAAGAGATATATTCAATGCAGCCAAAATCACTCTCGAGACTATGGACATCATTTGCCCTTTCTCATTCTATAAGAAAAATAAATTCGAACGATATAAGCCAATCTAATTGTCCATTGTTTTTTTTTTAAATTTGTAATTGTTGCTGGAATATCGTCGTACTCAATATATTTCAATTGGCACCACGCATGCCTACTGAATTTTGTCGCAATAAAGTGATTCCAGTGCTTGTTGCTATGTGGCAAGTGTCAAAATCTTGTTAAACCAACGATCATTATCTTCGAACTCTGCCCATGAAAAAGTTCGCATTCATCGAAACGGAGGTTTATCACCATTTTAATTCCATTTTTGACTAAGTGAGCCTAAGAAATATGGTCTGCACGCTATAACCTTCCCATTTGGCTATCTGAACTTATCGGTTAAAAAAAAAAAAATACGTCCATTGACGCCATCAGACATTAATGCACCTACCACTCAACTCACACGAGGCAATCACTTCCGGATTTCATTCGCCCAAATGCGTTTGATTGACGAATCTACTAAGGTGAAATAATAATTGGCACGGTAGGAAAATGTACAAGCATGTATTGAGTTCCCGACATCATAAAAAACTTGAATTGTATGGTAAGAGAAACCTATCTGTGATTGAAATCATTTTCCCGATGAAAAAGTAAATTGGTGGAGATTACGGCATAAAGACTAATTGGTAAGCATTTTTAACTTTAATTGATACAACAAATTTTTGTTTCAATTTATTGAACCAATAAAATTTTTAACTGACAATTTTTTAAAATTCAATAAAAATTTTAATTTGAAAAATTTAAGTGATATTTTTTTCTGTGTATAAAAACAATCTGATTTAATA
The DNA here is from genome assembly GCA_003123925.1 of Haematobia irritans. Taxonomy (NCBI): domain Eukaryota; kingdom Metazoa; phylum Arthropoda; class Insecta; order Diptera; family Muscidae; genus Haematobia; species Haematobia irritans. The sequence goes on from PGFW01021560.1 coordinate 67,332, forward strand.
TTTTTAAGTCTCTTCCATATTTTTTTGGATTCTACAGTTCGACTCTTCTACAAATGTTTTGTAGTTAACATATGAGCAAATATTACTTTTGGAAATTTTCTTGAAGATCAAACTACAAGTTGACAGTCAAATAGAAAGGCGGTTTATTGTATATATAATTATGAAAACTATAATTTGAAGTTCCAAAAAGTACAAGAGCTCATCGATCCATAAAAAAATTGTGATTGGAATTCCACAATCTAATAATATAAGGGTATGGGAGAAACGCAAGTAAAATTATTTTTTTGCAAAATTGTCCTAAACTTATTATGAGTAGAAGTATGATTTTGCTATAAGCTTGCACTGCCTGCACATATAAAAAATTAACGAATATTTCCCCAAGATAAAAAGTACTAAGTGGAAACATTAAATTATAACTTTTATATGGAATTACAACAAATAACTATATATTGTATAAATATATATTATTAAAATGTAATAAAAAGAACTTGGCTTAAGAGAGTATTAAGTACCTCTTTCCANAACATTAGGTTTATTTCGGTAGTAAAAGGGTTAATTAACTGAGACATTGAATCTTTGGATTAAAGATAAGAAAAGCTTCAAGTATAGGCTAAAACTTAATTTGAGGTTTTTGATCTTAGGTATAAAGATGGTTTCTACTAATCATAGCTCATTTACGCTTGTTTAACAATAAACATGCTACTAAATTTTGAAAAGTGTTTCTAAATATATCTAATGCGTAATGAGACGAAGTGCAATCGAATTTATTTCTGTCAAAATTCGTTTCTAGTAACAAATGATATGGTGAAATATGCCAAATATTGTTGATTTTTCCTTTAAAGGATACAAGAATACAGCCACTTGATCTCGGCACAAGGTTCGTCCTACATCGAGTACATATGTCTGAACTTCTTAAAAAGGGAATTACCACATGCTTAACTCTAAGTGCTTTACATGCAGCGTTGCCAGAATTTTTTCACCAAAATCCTCTAGATTTGCCCGAAAAATTGCTAAAAAAAGATAAAAAATCTAAAAAAAATAGCTGGAAAAAAACTAAATTTTTTGTATCAAAAGTCACACTTTTGATTAAAATTTAGCAAACTTAAAGCATTTATTTCAATTAAAATGNTTTTTTTTTTATTTTGGTGACATTATCGAATTTTATGTATAAGTGAAAAGAAGGTTAAATAAATAATTAACACAAATGTCAAAATTTAATATATAAATAGCTTAATTAGTAAATAAACCTAGTATGTAGTTAGGATTAATATACTTCTTTTGTTCATCTATTTTTTTTTTCAAAAACAAATTACATAATTTGGTGCACAAAAACAAATTATTATTATTTTTTTTTTGTAATAATTAATTAATATTATTATATATTAGCCTTCAATTTCATTGTTGTTGTTAAAACATACTATTTTCTTAAAAATAAACATCAGTGCCAATTAACATCTATATAATTTTCCTAATTTGTACATATTTATTATTTTCATCCTAATATCTTTGTACAATTTCTACTAGTTTTTTTTTTTTTTATTTAACTAAAATTTATTTACAAAATGTTTTTCGCCTGTTGGTTTGTTCAAAACCCTGACTGAATTTGTTTGAAAAAAATGGTTTAAACGTAAAAAATTTCAATTTTTTTTCTTTTGTCCTAAAGTAATTTTTTGAATAATCCCTATAATCTTTTGTATTTACTTTTAAAACTTTTTTGAAGTGTAAAAAATTTGTTTTAAGTTTTTTTTTTATAGTTTTAAAAAATGTTTATAAGGATAATGGAAAAACTTACCGGCATTCCTCCTTGTACGCCGCCGCCATCGCGTCTTATGCGATATCCTTCTAACAGCAACAATCCTGTATAGATTTTACCCACTGTCATTTTGCCCTTGTTCAATTGATCATTGGGCGGCACCAGTAGATCTAGCATTTTTTTGGCTTGCAATGGCCAGATTTTTTCTATAGTTTCCCTAAGTTCAGAATCGGCTTGGTCCATTTCCTCCGCTATAAAAATTAAAGTTAATTAGTTAGCGTCAAATATTGGATATCATTTATAGAATTTCAATGAAAATAATATTTTTATAAATTTATTAACTTTTTAATATAGTTTAGCTGCACCCCCCATCTTAAGTTGGACATACATAGATATTTTAAATTTATTTTGTTACATTCAAAGATATTAGCCTTCTCTTAAGGATTTTGGTATTTATTCCGAACCAAAGACGCTGCTTAAAAGATATCTTTTATGGAGCTATCTATCCTTAAATTTAAACTTTATAAAATTAAAATTAAGTTAGAGATCTCATTCATCGAATTTTTATTTGCAGCCTAACTTTTATACACTTTTAAGTGCAAATTTCTTTGAAATAATGGCATTTTAATTAAAAGAAAGTTGATAAACTTGGTTTCATACAAATTTTTAAAATTTGCGTCCCTCCGTTAAGGTCGTATGTCTTTTAACTAAGGCATAGTTTCCATAAAGTAAAGAAAAAAAACTCTGATTTAAAAGAAAAATCGTCCTTAGAAACTAAACTGAAAGTATTGAATCTTCGATTTAAGAAAAAGGCGAAAACTTTGAAGTGTCTGTAAAAATTTGTATGCTAATAGCTTTGCTCAATATATAACCCTAAAATAAAAACAAAAAACTAATAAAGAAGATCTGGCATCAACCACGCAAAGTGAAGTGAACCCTCCTTGCATGAGACATACCAGATATTGAAAATATACACTTGGTGCAATGTATGTTGATTAAGAAGATGTTCATTTGAAATTATATATATATTCGTTCTTGCGAGCAGTAGTTCTCAATGAGTGAGTATGATGTGATTTCTTGGATAGGGAATATTTTAATAATATATTCCTTGGCTTTAGTTATATTTAGTAAATATAATCTATTTGTGTTTTTTTTTCTTCTATCGATTGACATAATATTTCTGCTCTATACTTATATTGTTTTAGGGACACACACTGGTGTTAATAATAGTTTTGCTCTCTTATAATTCAATCACTCGTATCATACAATAATGGGAGAGAGCATTGGTGGAAGTTAATATATAAATTTCGAAGATTCACCAACGTTTTGTATATCTATCTCTTCGCAGATGCTGGCGTATAAACTTTACGGTAATTTTGTGACTTCTCTGTAAGGCTTGGCTAGTGACATAGGTGTGTGTTTTTACACACATATATATCGTTTGAAATTCCTTTATATGATTCTGGGTCGTGAAGGGGGAATTACTTGAGATAACGAGTTTAAATATATTGCCCCCTCATCAGAGTTCCACACTCACATGTTATCTTTGAAATTTGCGTTTCTATATGTCACGGCCGTTCATCATATTGGTAAGTTTATAAGGACTATTTATGCATTATTAATAGTGTCATAGTACTGAGTAATTCCTGCCCCCGGCAGTTGTAAAATTGCCAGAATTCCAGCGCTAACTTTCCCTTCTAAAAATAATTGGTAATAGCCCCGAAATCTCCAAATTTTAGAACAAAAC
>PGFW01021561.1:960-12713 GCA_003123925.1 Haematobia irritans
ACTACGTATTTATTTTTAATTTGAGAAAATTATTTAAGGACATTGACCATTCAAACTGCAACAAAAAGATGCTGGAGTGTCCCCACAAAGCTCGCTTACATTTCACAGTAATATGGCTTAAAACTTTACAATATGACCAGCAAAGTAGACAGCGGTCTTGTCACGTATCACAAAAGCAAATGGATGATCGGCCACAAATGTCTTTGGATCCAAAGGCAATGACATCTGAACGCCAACTGCCACTGTTCAAAAGAAAAACAAAAAGAAGAAAAAAAAATGGTGTGAGACAAACAGGTTAAATAACAGGAGTTCTCTGTAAATAAATTTGCGATAGCACAGAAACAGTATTTTGAATCCTTGGAAAATAAAGAACCTTGAGTGGCTATCCATCCCGCTTGCAAGGTTAGGTTAGTTTAGTTCAATCCTATACTTTTGATAGCGCGCGATGATTTTGATCAAATATTGTAAACGCGAGTAACACAACTGTAACCGATGTAATAGAGCCAGCGAATGTAGAGAGCTTCTATTAGACTAGCAAGTTTTTTTATAAATTTTAATTCAGAGTACCCTAGACCCTAGACTCGTATGATAAGAAAATACTGCTATTTCCGGTCCAGCAATGACTGGCAAAATTCTAAGCACTTAGGGCAAAACATCCGTTGCCGGACTGCGAATGGGTAATGCTTGCAATAGGAACTGTAATGCCCACACTTACAACTCATAAGATTTATATTATGCAGAAGTAGAGTAACATTACTCGAATCGCTGAAGGGGAAACCTGTGGCCACAAATAAGCGAAATTCCATTATCCGTGGCGGCAGTCTAGCCACTGTTGCCACAACGTACCTAGTAATTGCCCGTGCTCGGATGTCTATTTGATATATGACGGAAATATCAGTCATAATCCTGCACAACACTTGTGTGAAAGTAGATAAACCAAGAAGAAAAGACTGAAACAGTCTCATTAAGGGATTTCAGGCACTCTTATCAGAGTATGCGATAATCTCTAGAATCAACGACCATTAAATATAAGAGATATCTCAATAGTCAAAATTTAAATAAAAAATAAGTAAGATGCAAAAAAATCCTGAAAATTATTCTTGATTACCGAGAGACAGTATCATGTCGTCAAAAATATCGACACGAGTAAAGTTTCATTATCTTCGATTTAAAAGATTTAGTCCCTATTGGAAATGTAATTTAAGTTATATAATTCGACCGTTTTATTAATTTTTTTTATACTACTTAAAAACCAAATAGAATAAGAAAATAACACTCAGTTTGGTTCCTTTTTCGCTCACGATGAAATTATATGCGCTTGAAATCAGCAGTAGTCAAATGACGAAGGATGACGCTTAATGTAAAAAAATAAGGATGACTATCCAGGGTTAAAAGAAAGTATAAAAATACTTACCAAAGTTCAACTATAAATTACATGGCAAAGGAGTACTAAAAATTTGTCCAAATTTTTAAGGGGTTATTCTGAAATTAAATATTTGTTTTTACATTAAAAATATTACATTGGTTTCCAAAAATTTTGATTAAAAAATACTAAAATAAGGCATTAAAAACCTGTAATTTTGATTATAAAAAGGTCACAAAAACGTAAATATTCTATTGAAATAAAGACAATTTTTTGAAAAAGAACGTTACAATTCTCCTCTGTTTTTAAATTTGTCCGAAATCCATCTGAGGTTGCTCTGAAATTTAAATATTGTTTTGTACAACAAAGAAAAACATTAAACTGGTTCCAAAAGAAATAATTAACAAATAATAATATACATAAAAAATATTCTTGTTTAAAAAAGTCAGTTAAAAAAAATTACTAAAATTAGAATAAACAATCGCTGTGAGGATATAATATATATTTTTCCAATTCATTCTGGAATTGAATATTAATTTTTACAATGAAATAAAAATTCCAATTAACTTTCAACATATTTTCCTAAATATCTAATAGATTTTTTTTAAACACCGGATAAAATATGTAATAACTTCATTTAAAAGGTTTAATAAAAACACCAAGTATACATAATGTCTCAAAAATCCAAAATATTCCAATGCCTTTATTATTCCCTGATTGCATACAACTACTTCAAAAGATGCAACAGTTCACGGCCAACGCCAAATATAAACTGACCAGGCAAGCAAAAACCAGCAAAAAGCCAAACATTTCTACACAACAAACCACATGTCCTTTATTGAAAACAACACCTCATCCAGCCAAAAAGACCATCCCACACAATAGAACACACACAAATCCTAAAATGAATACAAAAAAAACAACCCGACTGTCAAAGTGTATATCACAGACAATAACTCAAGTAACCATCATCTTTACCATTAATCACACGGATGAAAGAAGACGTTTTCATATTTTGGCCTAGTAAACATTATATGTTTGAACACAAAGTTTTGTAAACACAATATTTTTGAGTGCAAGCATATAAGATGTTTCATCAACTAGCATAACATTTTGGGACATATATGTTAAATGATTAAAATATTACTGTGTTGGGACAGTAAATGATTTGATTAAATATAATATGCTTGGATGCAAACATATATTAATTTAGAAATAGCCTATTAAAACATAAAGGGTGAATTCTTTTGAGGTTAGGATTTTCATGCATTAGTATTTGACTAGATCCGTGGGATTTCAGGGCATTGGTGGTCAAAGAGAAACGATGACTCAGTATCTTCGACATTGTCATCATGAATTAGACTTACTAACGAGCCACACACGTCGAATTTTCCAGGGAATGGGCCTAGAAAAGTTGCAAAAATAACGCTGTTTTTAGCGATCAAATTTTGTGTCAGTCATGAGGCTCATTTCTGGTTGATGTTCGTAATACGCAATAATTAGTGCCGCATTTGGAGTGAAGAGCACAGAATCGTTCAAGAACTGTCCCCATCGGCATCCCGAAAATGCACTGTTTGGTGTGGTTTGTACCGCTGGTGGAATCATTGGCCGTTTTTTCAAAATGCGTTGACGCAACGTTACGTGAATGCGAATCGCATCGTTCGAATGCTACAAACATTTTTGTGCCAAAATGGAAGACTGAACTTGGTGACATGTGGTTTCAACAAGAATGGCGCTACATGCCAACACAGCTCGCGATTCTATGGCCCATTTTGAGGGAAAACTTCGGAGCGAACAGTATTCATCTGCAAGAAAGACCGGTAAAGTTTTGGCCACCAAGATCATGCGAATTTACGTCCTTTAGACCTATTTTTGCTGGGGCACGTCAAGTCTAAAGTCCTAACAGAAAAGCCAGCAACTATTCAGCTTTGAAGCAAATTTCCGAAGAAATTCGGGCCTATCCGGCCGATAATGCTCGAAAAAGTTGCCCAAAATTTGGACTTTCCGAATGACCACCTAAGACGAGTCAGCCGCGGTCAATCATTTATAATGAAATTATCTTCAAAAGTAAATTCATGACCAATCTAACGTTTCAAATAAAGAACCGATGAGATTTTGCAAATTTTATGCGTTTTTTTTTTAAAAAAAAAGTTATCAAAGCTCTTAACAAATCACCCTTGATATATGTGTTCAGTAAGCTTGGACTTTTAAACAGGGATCGATATGAATTAAGTTCGGTGGTTGTTGCTTGTTATTACAAAATTAAACATTTTATTTTCCCTTGCCAATGATCAGCTCACTTCTTTGATCCTTACAAAACTGTGTGGGTCAGCTGAGTCGAATCACCGTCCGCAAAAGGTAAATTAAAATAAAAAATATAAAATTGAATAATTCTTCTACAATGGTTTGTATTCACAGAAGGTGCTAAGAAACAAAAAATCTCGTGGAAGTGAGAAAGATGTGAGGAATATCAATTAGGCACAAAACAAAATTTTTGAGCATCAGGTCGAAACCTATGTTGTTAGCACCTATATTCACCTGTTTATTCAACCCTCCCATCATAGGATGGGTATATTAACTTTGTCTATTCCGTTTGTAACACAGTCGAAACTATGCTCTAAGCCCATAAAGATATAATTATTGCTGGGTCGTGGTGAAATTCTGAGTCGATCTAAAGCATGCCGTCCGCCGTCCGTTGCCGTCTGTTGAAATCACGCAAAACTTCCCGAAACGAAAACAAGCTATCGACTTGAACTTGGCACAAGTAGTTGCTATCGATGTAGGTCGATGGTATTGAAAATGGACATATCGGTTCCACTTTCTACGTATAGCCCCCATATATATGGGACCCTCAGATTTGCTTGTGAGCTCTAACAGAACATACTCGTCCACCGATCCGGCTGAAATTGTATATGGTGTTGGTTAATGCTCTAACATTCGCAAAATTGGCCACATCGGTCCATAATTATATATAGCCCCATATAAACCGATCCCCAGAATTTTGGCTTGCGAGCCTCAAAAGAGAAGAAAATTTCATCCGATCCGCTGAATATTTGACATGATGTTGGTATATGGTCTAACAACCATGCAAAAAATTGGTCCACATCGGTCATAATATGAATACGCCCATTAATAAACCGATCCCCAGATTTGGCTTGTGGAGCCTCTAAGAGAAGCATATTCATCCGATCCAGGCTGAAAATTTGGGTACATTGGTGTCGTGTAATAAAGTTCTTAAACATCACAAAAATTGTCCACTCGGTCCATAAGTTATAATATGCCCCATATAAACCGATCACCAATTTGGGCTTGCGGAGCCTAAAAAGGGAGGTAAATCATCCGACCGGCTGTTAAATCTTGTACATGATTTGGATGATGTCTTAATAACCATGCAACAAATTGTCCACATCGTCCATAATCTATTATAACCAATATAAACCGATCTCCAGATTTGGCTTGCGAAGCCTCAAAAAGAAGCCAAATTTCATCCGTCCGCCTGAAATTTGCTACATGATATTGGTAATATGGTCTCAACAACCATGCAAAGATTGGCCACAATCGGTTCAATACACTTATATATAGCCCCCATATAAACCGATACCCAGATTTGTCTTGCGAAGTCGCCAAGAAAGCAAATTCATCCCGATCCGCTGTAATTTTGGAACATGGTGTTAGTCATATGTATCTTTAACAACGGCCAGGAATTGGTCCATATCGGCCATAATTATAATATACCCCCATAGTAAAACTTCTCCCAGATTTGACCTCCGGAGCCTCTTGAGGAGCAAAATTCATGCCGATCCGATTCAAATTAGCGAACGTGGTGTTTGTATATCGGTGCTAACAATCATAGCCAATAGGTTGCCACTAGAGCCAAAATAATAATCTCACCAAATTGTATTGATAGAAATTTTGTCAAAAATTTTATTTCCATAAGAAAAATTTTTAATCAAAATTTTATTTCTAGAGAAAATTTTGTTAACATTTTATTCGGTTCGATCATAAAATTTTCATCATTGTCGAAATTTATTTCATAGGAAATTTGTCAAATTTTAATTCTAAAGTAAAATTTTGTTCAAATTTTAATTTCCCGCGCTTGTCATAATCTTGGTTGCCCTTCGAGCCAAAAATAATCTACCAAATTTTTATTCTATAGAATATTTTGTCAAAAGTTTAATTTCTATAATAATTTGTTAATTTAAGTTCTGTAGAAATGTTTGTCAACATTTCTTTCCATAGAAAATTTGTCAAAATTTTTATTTTGTAGAAAATTTGTTAAAATTTTATTCTGTAGAAAATTTTGTCCAAATTTATGTCTACTTTGTCAAACTGAATATAACGGTACTTGGATCGATCTTTTTTGATTAATATATACAACGTATGGACTTACATACAAGTTAAAGATGGTGTTAGGAGTTTTAAGAACCTTGCCATCGCAGCGTACGCACTAAGTAATCCGATTGTGATGCATGGTATAGAAGAAGTTTCTACGCAATCCATGATGTGAGGGTACATATAAGCTTCGGCTGGCGAACTTATGCGTATACTAACTTGTTTTCATAATTTCATTATGATGTATATATAAATAAATAATAAATTAGCACAATATTGTTTGGGAGAATTTTTTTAACAATAAATATTTGGGGTGCAAAGCTTCCAAACCTATAGTATATGTTCACATAATGACATATGTTTTTGGAAGAAAACATTATTGAATATTGGATGCAAGAAATACAAAAGTTGGAACTTAGACACCCCAACATATCATTGTTTAACCAATAATGCTTTCAAACATATAGTATATTGGAAGAGATCAACATATAATGTTGGGCAATACCCAAAATGATATCTTGAAGCAAAATATGTTTGGGATATATGTTACAGAAGCGATTTTTGTGAGACGTGCACATCTCCAACTGATGCCGATAAAAAATCTCTGTATATTCATATTCGTCGCATCTTGCTGAAAATTTACTCTAAGAATAGATTATTCGTAAAGGCAACACCGAGTTTATGAAACGAGTGAAACGTGTTAACAAAATTTGCAAATTTTAAGAAATGTTATCTACCATTTTGGAACGAAAAATGTCTTAAATTTTATTACATGTGCAACTAAAAATATTCAGTTGGGTAATTTTTTACCAACAATTATTAACTATAAGAATTGTCAGTAAAAATGCTATCCAACTTTCAAGTTCATTTTCGTAAAAAAATATTTTCTCATACAAAAAGAGCTTATAGTAAATTGCACTATTATTTAAAAGTACTTTACATTTCAGATCAAGTAGTTTTATAGCATGACAAACGAATTTTTAACTACAGTTAAGAAATTTTAAGGAAATTTCCATCTATTTTGTAGGCCATGAACATAAACGAATTGCTCTTAGAATTTTGTAAAATTTCCCGTCCGAGTTGTTAATTCGTTGAAGATACGAAAAATGAACTAAAATTCATGGAAAAGTTCTTGTACATTAAACTGTATTGAAAATCTTTCTTAAATTACGAGACACTTTTTCTGTGTAATTTTACCCTATATAATTGCTGACAAACGTTTATAATTAATTTTGAATACGGGCTACTAAACCAGGGATCGGAAGCGGTCCATTTTTTCGCTCGCTCCGCTCTCCGCTCCGGAGAAAAAAAACCGATCCGCCCTCCGCGCCGCTCCAGAAAAAAAAAATCGCTCCGCTGCCGCTCCGCTCCTCTTCGAAAATTATAGTAACAAACATTGTATTATTTGTTCAATTATTTATTTTATAGAAATCGGGGTACATATATGGACTATAGCTATAGATCTGAACCGATTCGATGATTTTTTTGCCACATATAGTTTTATGCTATAAAGATTACATTTCGCCAACTTTGAGTAAGATCGTTGATAAATTAGGTTTTATGACCAATTTTACAAAATCTGGCATACATATATATGGGACCTATAATCTAATCCTGAACCGATTTCGATGAAATTTTCAGACTTAAAGGGTGATTACAGAAGATATTTTGTGGCTAAAATTTGAGACGACGATCGGTTATAAACAAAAAGTAAACGTGACCTATTGTCGAAATCGGGCAATACAGTATAATGGGCAAGCGATAACTGTAAAATTTGATCCGATTTCTTCCAAATTCAATACGTTCGTCCTTGGTGCCCAACAAAACCTGTAGCCAAATTTCATCAAAACTCGGTTAAATAATCTGCGACGATCCTGTGAACAACAAATACACATGGACAAGAACGACGGATGGACGGACAGACGCCAAGCGCCTAGATCGACTCAGGAGTCTGATCTGAGTCGTCGGGTTATATTTTATGGGGTCTAAAAGCAATATTTCTTTAGGCCACATTTTTGGCAGATCAAACTATTATACCTAACCACTATGGGTTTAGGTAATAAATGACTTTAAAACAATTGTTAAAATTTATTTTTGAGGAATTTTCAGAAATATTAATCCATTTTGACGTTCTTAAAACGAATTTGCATCAGTGTTTATGGATACCATTTTTAATGTCGAATCACTTAGCTAAAGGACAAAACAGCTTCATGAAAAGTTTAAGACTTTAGACAAGGAAAAACTTTTTTCAGAAATACGTCTCTATTCAAGCAAAATTCGTATTCGTATTTAAAGCATGTGAAATATTTGCCTTCCCCGACAATATTCTTTGCGTCACCATTCTACTATTAATAGTATAGAAACAATTATGAAAATGGACCAAAAATTGACCACATTCTGTTGGTCTGACCATTCGACTAAATTTAAAAAATTAGAAAATCTTTGGCCTTTGGCGATCGCAAAACGGCAACGCTGATTGAATTGGACAAGTCTATATCAAGAGTATAGAGTAACACTCTCCGAAATTTTTTTGTTTGCAACAGACGTAAGAAGAAGAGGTTTTGTATATTTTTAATATGTGTGTGTTGTTTGTTTGCAACAACTCCATCGACATCAGTCCTGGTTACCTACGAATGTCTTACTCAGATTCTAGTGTCTAATTTCGCTATGTTTCCCCTTTATTGTATATATAAATTATATCGCACATTTTCAACAAAATGAAACTATTCCATAATTTAATTAAATTTTGAGAATAATATCACGAATAAGAGAAGCCCAGGATATAGTAAAGGCGTATTCTTTGAGATTAGATGTTTCATGCATTAGTATTTGAAGATCACGTGGGATTTCAGACATGTGTCAAAGAGAAGACTGCTCGTAATGCTTTGCATTTCATCATGAATGAGACTCTTACTAACGGAGCAGCGCTTGCAAATCATTAAAATTTTTATACCAAAATCAGCTGGCAGAAAATCCGCTTTTTTATCGACAAATTTGTTCAGCATGAGGCTCATTTCTGGTTTAATGGCTACGTAAATAAGCAAAATTGCGCATTTGGAGGAAGAGCAACCAGAGACCGTTCAAGAACTGCCCATGCATCCCGAAAAATGCACTGTTTGGTGTGTTGTAGCTGTTGGAATCATTGGACCGTATTTATTTTCAAAGATGCTGTGGACGCAACGTTACGGTGAATGGCGACGCATCGTTCGAGCTAAAAAACTTTGTGTTCCAAAAGATGGAAAACTGAACTTGTTAACATGTGGTTTCAACAAGTGGGCGCTACATGCCCACAGCTTCGCGATTCTATGGCATTTTGAGGGAAACTTCGGAGAACACATCAATCTCAAGAAATGGACCGTTAAGTTGCCACCAAGATCATGCATTTGACGCCTTTAGACTATTTTTTGTGGGCACGTCAAGTCTAAAGTCTACAGAAATAAGCCCAGCAACATTCCAGCTTTGGAAGACAACAGTTTCCGAGAATTCGGCTATTCCGGTCAAGGCCGAAATGCCTCAAAAAGTTGCCCAAAATTGGCTTTTCCGAATGGACCACCTAAGACGCAGCCGCGGTCCAACATTTAAAATGAAATTCATATTCAAAAAGTAAATGTCATGGAACCGAATCTAACGTTTCAATAAAGAACCGATGAGATTTTGCAAATTTTATGCTTTTTTTTTTTTTAAAAAAGTTATCAGCCTTTACAAATCACCCCTTATACATAGTAAAGATGTGAAAATGAAAGCCATGCCCGGTCAAAGATTTTGTCTTTACTTAACAGTTTTGGATTAATTCCCAACAAAGAACGGAGAATACAAGTAAAGGATACTTTAAAGACGCAATTCTCCTTTTAAAATTTGGGATTATGTACTTGCTTCTAGGAAGCCAATGTTAATGTTTAAATTTTTTGTAGATTTTTTTTGTCCACAGTTGTTTCAAAAGCTTTAAAAACGAGTTAAGACAATGTTTATTTCCATATTTAAGACTCGACTTCCATAAAAGATAAAACTTATTTTAAGAAATGCGTCTTCCTGTTAACAAATTGTGCATTCTTATTCTAAGGGACATGAATCTTGACCTACGACAATATTTTTTCATTAAAAACTAAAAATTAATATAAATGTTTAATTGCATTTAATTTTGACGTTCATTAACAATCATCTTTGTGTAAACGGGATGAAATGATCGAAAGTACTGTTGTTACTTTTAACACACATACTAGATATATATAGACATTTGCCGTTTTGGAAACAATTTACTAAACCTTTGGTTTTCCCAAACAAAATACATATCTACATTTTAACCCCGTTTACGTCAACACTACGCTAAGTACTAGCTACAATTTGAATTACCTACACAGTAATTTTAAAAAGTTACAACATTTCATCAAGTAATATTTATTCGGGAGCGAGCGGTTTTTTCAATTTGGAAACCCTCCGCCCCGCTCCGCTCCGATTTTATACGAAATGCCGCTCCCGCTCGCTCCCGCTCCGGCAAAAAAGGCCTTGCCTCCGCTCCTCCACGCTCCGCTCCGCTCCGCGTCCGATCCCTGGGTATCTACTATAGTAAGTATTCATTCCGACACCTTTCGAAATCAATAATTGGGTGTTGTATGTTTGCTTACAATGTATGGCCGTGTTAATATTCTCCGTCTGGACGAAGTAAATAATTAAAAAAAAAAAAAAAAACCAAAATCGAGCTATTTGTTTTTAAATCACGTGTGACGAACATAAGAAAAAAGAAAAAATCTTATCAAGAGTATTTTCCACATCTTGGTAAAAAGAGTCAAAGAAATCAACAAAGCTGTACTTTCTTTCAAACAACTTCGTTACAGCGAAAGCAAATGTATAAGAGGATGTTTGTCCAATTTCGTTTGGGAGTGTATTAGCAGCAGAACTCATTGATAAGAGGAAAGTTAACATTTTACCAACAATTGCTTAGAATAAACGTTCGGCCAAAAGCCAGCCTTAGCTAACCAAGACAACAACACTTTTAGTTTTTAATTGATTTGCTTCTATGAAATCAATTTAAAAACCGTGAAGCCTAATTCAACATTATTGTGTAATCGGTCAAAGTGGAATGAAAACTAAATTAGAAGCTTGAGAGATGTTTGTAAAAAACAACTCGTTGAATTTTTCTCTAAAAATTTGGTAACCCAGACCTCTCCACATGTATCTTTCAATTCGAATTTTTGGAATAGGAGTATCCAAAGTCAAATTCTATCCAACAAACCCCTATACTTATCAGGCGACTTAGGACATTCATCCATAACGTTCATCCTTCACTGTAAATCTACAAAACAGATTCAGGATGAGTCCCAGGCCGGTAGTTTGCCGCAATGAACTGGGTTCGAATTACAACCATAAAAAAAAACTCAAAAAAAGAAAATAACAAAATGCCATTTTTCACGAGCTCCGACCAGAATTGCTGGAATGAAGAACGTCTCATCGACCATTTCTCCATATCTGAGGAAGGGAGGATGATTAATCGAGATGCTACCCGGAGATAAAAAATCACTCCGTTACAGGCCCATATCTGTAGAATTTAGTAATGTGCGGTGTATTTGAGAAATTGGGCTTCAAAAACTTCCCTAAAAGAATACAAGAATCTTATCTATATCGTCGGAGACCTGATAAACCTTCGCCATTATGCCAGATAGAATATTTGAGACATCTAAGGTCTATATTATCACGGACAGATATTTGCTGGTGATGAATCATACATATTTGGTAAATTTGTATACCCCTGAACTCACACCCTCACATTCCACCCCTGGCACCAATAAATAGATATACACTTATGTCGATTTACTACGTAAATTATAATTAACATCACACGAATGTGGATTCCCGCTCTTACATTCAAATATGGCTTAATACTTACAAAGACCAAGCAAAGATAGATCAGTCGGTCTTGTCACCAGTATCACAAAAGCAAATGGATGATGGCCAACAAATGTCCTTTGGTCCAAGCAATGACATCTGAAACGCCAACGCCACCGTTACCAACAAGAACAAAAAAAGAAAAAAAAACAAACAGAAAACCAGAAAAATAACAGGG
>PGFW01021584.1:19444-32175 GCA_003123925.1 Haematobia irritans
GCCGAAAATTACCAAAATTTGAAGAAAATTTTACCCACAAACTACCAAATTTGAAATATCTCTCCTTTGAAGTTTTCGATCCTATTTGTGTGATTATTTTAAAAAAATTTTTAAAGTTTTTTTTTTGTCAAAATTTTATTTTTATAGAAAATTTTATTTCTATAGAGAATTTTATTAAAATTTTAGTTCTATAGAAAATTTCATCAAAATTTTATTTATATAGAAAATTTTATCAAAATTTTATTTCTATAGAAATTTTCTCAAATTTTATTTCTATTGAAAATTTCGTCAAAATTTTTTTTCTATAAAAGTTGTAAAATTTATTTCTATAGAAAATTTATCAAAGATTTTATTTCTATGGAAATTAATTTATCAAATTTTATTGTCAAATAGAAAATTTTTCAAAATTTTATTTCTATAGAAATTTTATACAATTTTATTTTATATAAAAAATTCTCAAAAATTTAATTTCTATAAGAAAATTTTATCAAAATATTATTTCTATAGAAAATTTAATCAAAATTTTATTTCATATAGAAATTTTAATCAAATTTTATTTCTATAGAAAATTTTATCAAAATCTTATTTCTATAGAAATTGTGTCGAAATTTTTTCTTGTTGAAAGTTGTAAAAAAATTTTATTTCTATAGAAAATTTTGTCAAAAATTTTATTCTATAGAAAAATTTTGTCAAAATTTATTCTATAAGAAAATTTTGTCAAAATTTTTATTTCTATAGAAAATTTTGTCAAATTTTATTTCTATAAGAAATTTTGTCAAAATTCTTTTCTTAAAAATTTTGTCAAAATTTATTTCTATAGAAATTTTGTCAAATATTTTATTTCTATAAAAAATTTATTCAAAATTTATTTCTATAGAAAATTTTATCAAAATTTTATTTCTATCGAAAAGTTTGTCAAAATTTTATTTCTATAGAAAATTTTGTCAAAATTTATTTCTATAGAAAATTTTAATTTCTTATGAAAAGTTTTAAAAATTATATTTCTATAGAAATTTTGTCAAAATTTAATTTCTATAGAAAATTTTATTTCTTATAAGTGTAAAAGTTGTAAAAATTTATTTCTACAGAAAATGTTGTCAACATTTATTTCTAATAGAAATTTTGTCAAAATTTTATTTTATAGAAAATTTTGTCGACAAATTTATTTCTATAGAAAATTTGTCAAAATTTTATTTCTATAGAAAATTTTTTCAAAATTTTATTTCTATAGAAAATTTTGTCAAAATTTTATTTCTATAGAAAATTTTTAAAATTTTATTTCTATAGAAAATTTTGTCTAAATTTTATTTTTATAGAAATTTTTGTCAAAATTTTATTTCTATAGAAATTTTGTCAAAATTTATTCTATAGAAAAATTTTGTCAAAAATTTTATGAATTTATTTTATAGAAAATTTTGTCAAAATTTTATTTCTATTAGAAAATTTTCTCAAAATTTTAATGTCTATAATAAATTTGTCAAAATTTTATTTTCTATGAAAATTTTGTCAAAATTTATTTCTATTTTCTATAGAAAATTTTGTCTAAAATTTTATTTCTATAGGAAATTTTCTCAAAATTTTATTTCTATAGAAAATTTTCTATAGATAATTTTTCCCAATATAGTTGCATTCCCAAAAGATAATTAAAATGTGTTCTCATGTGACCAACAATTCTGATAATTATTCACACAATACTTTGAACTTCGTAGGTGATTTTTCTTACTACTATCGTACTTTAGTCGATTTCATAATATCCATATATTACTACTAAACTTGTTTTATTATTTTTTGTTACTTACAGAAAGTTGATACGTCAGCTCTTAGTACGGGTAGCGGAGAC
Source organism: Haematobia irritans (assembly GCA_003123925.1). Taxonomy (NCBI): domain Eukaryota; kingdom Metazoa; phylum Arthropoda; class Insecta; order Diptera; family Muscidae; genus Haematobia; species Haematobia irritans. The sequence continues at coordinate 21,285 of PGFW01021584.1, forward strand.
TCACATGGTGATCTTATGTCAGAGATTCGCATGGGCTTTGAACTTAAACCAGCTCAAAGTAGAGAATTACCAGCAAATCGTCTTAGCGATGAGCACGTTTCCGGTACAGATGCATTAGCTGATGCTCTACGAAGAGCTCTATTAGATAGAGGACGTGTAATGCAATCCTCCGATGATGAGTCAGAATCATCGGGCAATGATGATGAATGGGAATTACAAGATCAAAGGATAGTATTAGACAACAAAGATAATAATTCAAATAATGAATCATACTACATCTCCAGTCTGGCTGAGCAGTAACAGCTTGCCCTACAAACGAAACCTAACCTACACCCATGTTCCGATATCACTTCCATCTATTTCACGTCAAATCCAGAATGTGAAAATTTGTCGTGTTCTTAATTCCAATGCTCTTTTTGAAACTTTCTATCAAACCAGCTGGATTGCACAAATCACCCAAAAATTCACTAAAGTCGGGTATTAAGTTCGAGTTTAGCCATTCTTTTCACTAAAGGAAAACTACAATAGTAAAAAAAGCCATAAAATTATACATATTTGTTGCAGATTTTATATAAAACTGTATGGGAAATATCCCAAGCAAGTTTTCACAAAGTTGTATTCCTTAAAAAGTATTATTAAAGAAAAGTAATCGTGAAAAGAAATGCATTTTATGAGCTAAACTCGAACTTAATACTCACCTTAAGCCGGTACTTATGTTCATTCTTGCGAAAAATTTATAGAAAACCATTATTTCGCCACATTAGAAAGCGCGGTTTATTTAGGTTAACTTGGACCTTATTTACAGGGACGATATATTGAATTAAACGGTGTGTTGCTGTTTTAGTACAAAATTAACATTTAATTTTCCTGGCCAACTATGATCTGCGCCTTCTTTGATCCTTTTCTATATGTTTCGGAACAAAAAAATATATCCTGTTTGTGTTATAAACCCACAAAAATATTTTAATAAATAAATTATTTCTAAATTCACATTGCAATGGCCCATGCTATAAAGTCAGTTTTTCAACTTCGAAAAAAAACAACAGTTACCACAAATGAAAAAATTTCGCTAGTTTCTCGCATTTTTTAATTTGACTGGAGTTTCAAACGCGAAAACCGAACAGAAGTACCGCTTAAGGCGAAATCAGTGCGAATCAACAGACCTATTATAATTTAGTATTTTTTTAAATTAAAAATGACGCAGTTTTAAATAAAACTCATGTATTAAATATAAAAACATTCAAATTTTTTTACGCCGATACTGTTTTACGGAATCACACCCACATCTTGGACATAATTCAACTTTCCACCAAGACTTTTGCAAGTGATTGATTTCACGAAAATTCCGGCTGAAGCGGATTGCAGTACACGAAAATCGTGGAATTGATTCACATTCACCTGGAAGTGGATTTGGGAACATGGACTAAGCTACTTTTCCTTTTATGGTTATAAAATATTTTATGAAATTTTAGTTCTGTAGATACACAGAAAAAAATATCACCAAAATATTTCCAATTATTAAATTAATGATGCATTAATTGATGGGAATTAAGTCCAGTGATAGAAAATTTTTATAATTTTATATTAAAAATTAATTGTTACAATTTAATTTTTTAATCAAAACTGGAAGACTAAGTCAGTTAAATGTATGCATTTTTTTTTTTAAATTTTCAAATAAAAATTTATTTTCAAACAATTAATTTATTAATCAAACTAAAAACACAAATCACATAGAAAGTAATTGAAAATATCTACGTTTTTAATTCAAAAAAATTAATTAGTTTTCGCAGTTCAATATTCAAATTAAATTTTTATTAATCAATTAAAAAATTATTTGAATTTTCTCAAAAACATCAATTAATTTTAATCAATATTTTTATGACCCAATTTAAAACTGTTCATGATACTACAATTCTGATTGAACGATTATATTCAATTAAAAACATTAATTGGATTCAAATTAATTTCGCTGATTGATCACAACAAAATAAAAAAATGTGTGATATATATATTAATTGTCCTACATATTAACTTTTTAATCAAACTCGCAAGACTAAGTCAGTTAACGTGATGATTTTTTTCTTAATTTTTTAATAAAACATTTATTCAAACAATTAATTTTTAATCAAACTAAACAACACAAATTTAACATAGGAAAGTAATTGAAAATAGTTACGTTTTTATATTCAAAAAATTGAATTGAGTTTGCAATCACATAAATTAAAATTTTTAATGAATCAATTAAAAAAAAATATGAATGTTTCAAATTAACATCAATTAATTTTTTAATTCAAACAATTGTTTATGCCAACTTAAACTAGGATTGATAATACATTTGCGGTATTGAAAGATATTCAATTAAAAAATTTATGCATCAAGTAATTACTGATTGAATCACATAAAAATAAAATGTGTGTATATTATAAGATATATAAGTCTCATAGTATTGTATTCTATAATATGTATTCCGAAATGGAGTTGAATGATTATAAAAATTGAATAAATTTTTCCCATTAATCGATTTTGGTCCTATTCAAAGTCATTGAGATTGAGGCCATAATCGATATGTCTAAGATTTAGACATGTATATGAAGGAAGCTACTCTCATTTTACTAAAACAAACAATATCAAGCGCCATACTGCTATTTTGAAGGCGATTATTTTAACAAGTGGAAATTGTAAAACAAAGTAATCTTGTATATGGTATTTGCTTCGATAATATGACGAAAAATGATTTACGGTTCGCCCATAAGAATAATTAAGTTAATTTTCTTACCATCAATTGTGAAGGCAATCTTTTTGCGACCACATTTCTGTCATCATTTTAAAGCAAATTGAATATTAAAAAAAAAAAGAAAATTATTTAAATTTTTATTTTTCTTAACATCGAAATTTAGTCGATTTCCGACTATGTTAATTATATATTATTCTTTATCAGGGAGAAATCAAAAGACTAAATTAATATGTCGCTTCTCGATCTGTATGTTGATCACGCTACAGCTTTCAATAAAGGCGCATCGCCCTGGCAATCGAAATGGCTATATCGGTCCAGGATTATATAGCCCCATTATAAACCGACCCCGATTTTGGGTCTTGGTTCTAGAACCTATTTCTCTCCGATTTGTCCGAATTAAAATCTAAGAGAATTTTAGGACCACAAAAAGGTTTGCCGAAATGGCCTTCGTTCCGAGTTTGCTATAAAGCCTCCATATAGACCGATCTTCCCGATTTTACTTCTTGGGCTTTCTAGAAACCATAGTTTGTATCAATTTCCCAAAATGTAAATCTAAAGTTTTTTTTAAGGACCATAAGCCGTATTCCTCTCCAAGTTCGATATATTGTAATAGTTCCGCGTACAGAATTTGATATTTGTTATCTCCCCTATACAAAACGCCCTTCCGATTTGCGGCCCAGATTCATAACCACAAATTAGGTGCTTAATTTGGTGTATAATATATAATTTGCAGATTGTATTGTTATTCAATCAGATTTCAAATCAAGGCGCCTATATTTCATCATTTTCCTTGCCCACTTGCCCTTGTCATTAGCTTAAATGAATCGGGCAATATAATGATAAGAGAAGTTCACCAATGTGTATCACAAATGACTGAATAGTCTAAGTAGCCTTATACATCGCCGGGCTTCCACCTAACCAAACCTGCTCACTTATAAACGAGATTTTGTGTTCCTCTAAAAACTCAAACCTAAAAGGTTGTTACAATCCAGAATCGATCTAGTCGTTCATAGTAGCATTTTGAAATTTATCTTCGAGAGCGTAAGGGTGAAACTGATCTCTTTGGAAATCGCTCATCAAAACCCCGTATTCCATATATTATCTTATAACCGCTACGACGAGAGTTTTCAAAGGAAACTATTATTATATTTATGTGGCTATTAGCATTTGGCCATGCCGAACTTACCTGTGTATATATACTTGTTATTAGTACAATTTTCAGTTAAAATATTTACGCCGCAAACATCTACTAAGCGGCAAGAGCTACAAAATTACTTTTCTTTGGAATAACTTCTAAAAAGAAAAATAATTTCGATGTATATATGAACACAAATCATTTAATACAAGGATAACATTAATAATTTGAAAAATACTGCCTGCATTTGGTAGGAAGAGGCACATCATACAAAACCCTCTACCTACGCCAATCGCATTAATTAAAATATATTTTGAATATTAATAACAAACGCTGACTATCAAAATTGTGCCAGCCAATGGAAAAAATTGTAATCGTATTCTAGAAATTACCTTCCAAAATAGCGTTTGAGTTAGAAGCAATTTTTAAAATTGAAAAGTCGAATTTAGACATTTCAATATTTATTCAATTTTAAAAAGTAAACTTTTCGTCCCGCCTTTTTTCAAACTTGGAGAGTTATTTTTGCTTTTTTTTTTTAATTCTAAAGAAGTCAATTCTCGACTTTGCGATTATGAAAAGAGTCGACTTTGCGAAGTCGCACTTTAGAATTTTTGAAGAATTTTCAACTACATCATTCGAATTTTTCATTATGGTTTCGATTCTTCGATTTTGATAACAATCAATTTGCATCATCTATTTACTACAAATAAAACCTAGTATTAAATATTACAAATAAAGCATTAGAAGATTTTGGTATCCTCAAATAAGAGTTATAACAGTATAACACGTTAATTCGCAGCGAATCTTAAATACCACCACAGAATCAAATATAATATTAGCTTTGAAAAACTCTTCGTCGCTAGCGTGTTACTTGATAAATTATATAAAATTAAGCCTTATTTGAATCCTATAAATCTTTAGATTGGTAAATTTTTACTTTCAGTTTCAAGCCACTTTTCATTATCAGTGCGCCCTTCTATTACCCTCAGTAATGAAGATCGGTCTATAGGAAGCCTACCAAATGGAACGATAAAACTAAAATCCGTTAACAATTTCAGACAAATCGGATAAAACTACGATATTATAATAAACCCAAGGAGTAAATCAGTAAATCAGTCGTATATGGGTGCTATGCCAAAAAATATCACCGATAACACAAAATTCAGCACAATATGTGTTCTGAAAAATACCTACAGAATATTAGACCCCAAATCGCGAGGCGGTTATACGGGATTTAAATCAAATTCTATAGCGCTACACAATATTATTCGAACACCATTTAAGTCCCAAAAACCTTAGATTCCACATTTCAGCCAAATTTAATTAAAAACTACGCTTCTGATAGAAAAGTAAAAAACGAAATCGGGCATTGGGCATATACAAACCATAGATCGTCATACACCATATTCGGCACCACTGTTTGTGGTCTTAAATACCTTTAATTTCTAATTCAGGAATATCGGATCGAAAATAAGCTTCTTAGAAGCCCAAACTAAAATCGGCGAATCGTCTATATGGCGCTATAAAAAACATTGACTGATCACACCATTTTCGACACACTTATTGTGTTCTAAAATACCTTTAGATTATTGAATTTTTAGGCAAATCGATAAAAAAACTTTCTAAATCCAAGACCGCAAATCGGTGGGAGCTATACTTAAAACATGGACCGATACACCTCATTTCCGCACACATATTTTTTGTCCTAAATACGTATAAAATTTCTCAATTTCAGAGAAATTCGGATCAGAACATACGATTTCAGAATCCCAAAACCCCAAATCGCTGCTCGGTTGATTGCGGGCCTTACCAAAAACATGACCTATAGGCACATATTCGCACACTTTATTATGGTCCAAAAAATACCTCTACGTTTCGACATTTTAGGCCAATTCGATAGAAAATATCGGTTTCTAAGAAGCCAAGACACCAAATCGGGGAGTAGATTATATGAGTCTATACCAAAGCTATGGACCAAGATAGCCCATCTTCGAACACATGACCTGTCTTGAAGACAAAAAAACGTTTGTGGAGAAAATTAAGCAAGACTAGCTTTATATTGAAGGCTTGTAGCGTGATACAACAGACATCCCGACAGACAGACGAACATTCGTATATCTTCTTAGAATTTCTCCCTGATCAAGAAATAATATATATACTTTATGTATTAGTCGGAAATCGTATTTTCGATGTGTTACAAACGGAAAATGACAAAGTTAAATACCCCCATCACCATTCTATGGTGAGTGGTATAAAACTTGAATATTTATGAAATTCGATTTTAAAAAATAGCAAAGTGCTTCAAATATTGAAGGTCATCAAAAGTTGACTCTAAATTTTCTAAAGAATAGCTAAAAAAAAAATTATAGACAATTTTCTCTCAACTAATTTTTCCCATCCACTATTTTAAACTAAAAGGCATCGTGACCAATTTCTCACTTAAATACAAGTATTTCGACTCACGCATACATACTAAGCATGCAAGCCGACATTATGCCTCATCTGTCATATTGCTATTTGGTTAAAACCCTTATTAAATACTTGTCTAAAAATACCACCAAAACAAATTCAAATCAAAAACAAACATTTCAATATTTGTATACATATAGGGATTTTTTTTATTAATTATTCATTAACGTTTAGTATGCAATTGCTTTTTTCAGAAAATTCTTCAAAATTTTTAACGTACTTTGCCATATATGTTATTTTGTTTTTTTTTTCATACAAGTGATGATCCCTTCACGTGTAAGTTTGTTTTTGTTTTCTATTAATATTAATTAATTTCTTTGTATTTGGCACAATTATTACTAATTTAAAAATGTTATTCATTATATTTAAAAATCATTCTTTATATTTAATTAATACATACATAAATATGTATATTTAATTGAATAATTATATTAATATGCTGCGCAATGGTACACTGATATAAATAGATTTTTCATGTTTGTATGATCTAGAATTATGGAGTAGTTTTGATTTCTATGTTCAAATGAGCAGGAATGATATTTTAGTAACAAAAAAAAAAAAAAATCAGCATTCATATATTAGATTATCAACTATAGTATAAGTATAAAGAGCGAAACATTTGGTTATATTATTGTAATACATTACAAAAAGAAAACTTTAAAAAAGACTAGATTTCTATAAATAAAATAGAAACAAAAAACTATATATATTAAAAAATAACATTATAGTACATAAAGATAAAAAATTGCATCGATGTGAGTCTTGTCTAGTAGAATTTTATTAACTTAAGAAGTTCTTTTCATAGATTTTTGTTTTTATTACTTATACCTTATTCCATAATACGTATTCTCAACTATGACTTGTACAAAAAAACAAACCAATAAAAAACAAAAAAAAGAGGAGAGAAATTCCTCTTCAACTTAAATTTCAAATTACTTGCCTCAGAGTACTGATTTGAAACATAATGAATGAATCTTAAATTTATATAAGGAGCCTCGATAAACGATATTTCAATACTAAAAGAAAACTGTCTTAGCAACCTTGTTAAAATGAAATTATTGAAAAAAATTAACCGTAAAATGGGAATTTAATCTACGTTACTTTTTTCCAATAATCATTTTAAACAAGTTTTTTAATGTTTCTTTTAGTATTGGATATATCTTACATTAACATCTTGCACTGTTGTTCTATCCCGAAACTTTTTCTGTAAATCTCTCTAGATTATCCAAATTAAATTTTGATTTCTCAATTAGCCATAGCTTTATTGTGATTAATTTGTTTCAATAAAACTAAATTTAAACGTATTGGATAGTGTCATCTCATCAATACATTCTTAAAAGCTTTTAAAAATTAATAACCATGTTGCATATTATCCAACATCCCCAGCAAAAAAATTAAGTCTCTTCTAAAAGCATAACATTAAAATCTACTTCAAAAATGCTCTCCCAAAGATGCTTCTTTATTTAATACACGGTATTCTTTTTGATTCAATTTTTTTTTAAATTCTAATTTTTTCACATTTCTTAATAAGAATTTTAAATTATTTGTTCAAAAACTTAAAAAAGAGAATATAAGAATTAATAAAAGGTACAAATTTATTTAAATTGTATCGAAAGAAATTTATAATCCATTCTAAAAAATTGCACATGTTGATTAATATTTGAGTTCACGTTCTAGACAAGCGTCTTAGAATGCATTAAAAATTATAAAATAAAATTATAAAAATATTTATTTGCAACATATCACACAATTTTATAATTCACAGTCCAAAATATTGAATCTGGACCACACTCTTAAAAAGTGATGCAAATTCAGTCACGAATGCTTAAAGGTGGACATCCGTCTTATGGACAAGCCAATGTTGAAATTCATCGCTTTTCCTGGCCAATTTTTAGTACACTTCTATCAAAAAGAAAATTTTCACTACCTTTTTCGGACGCTTTTTTTGGGGATGTTTCTCGGGGAAACACTTCTGAGTTTTACTTTTAGTATTCAAGGAGTGTTATATAGTTTAATCTATATTGGATCACACCTAAAAATGATGCAAATTCAGTGCAAACGCGGTTTGAATATGGACATCGGTCCTATGACAACCCAGTTAATTCATCACTTCTGCCGCCAATTTCTTGCACCAACTTCCCGTTCCAAAAAAACATTTCTCACTATTTTTTGCGACGCTTATGTTTAGCTGGGACTGTTCTGCGGGAATACGATTCTGTTTACTTTATACGTCAAAGCGTTATATAATATTAAACTTATATTTTAGGTCAATATAAATTAAAAATTTAAATTGTATTAACAGCTGATTGTCAGTGTTTGCAAATGTAGTAATCTAGCGCGTCCATATGGTTGCGTGTTTTCAATAGCCATTCTTCCATATTCTTATTCTATGATCTTCTGTCCTGCGAACCCAGTACTAAAGAAAACATGCTACTTGCGTGCTTTTTTTTTTGTTATTGCCTTCAATTTGTCGTACAATAGTGTGCTGTTCAGCTCACAGTACAAAGCGCAAACAAGCGCTATTCACGGCATTCATACCAGAATATTTGATCGTTCGAAATCGTAATATTTTTTCGGAGTCTAGGAGCGATATCATTTATTTGATCGTAAAATTTATTCGATTGGAAATTTTAATTAGTAACAACCAGGTTTCACTTGTTTTTACTCGTTTTTCGCCTATATAGAAGTACTAATATATTAGTGTTTAACATTAATAGCTTGGCAAAGAAACCATATAAAAAGCCACAGGCAAAGAAGAACGATATCGAAGAGATTGTGATCAAGCAATTACCGTACCATACCATGACAACACTAACGCTCTGGGCACCATGTAGGAATAGTGGAGTTCCACTATTTAGACGCAAGAACACTTGTATTATCGATATAATTGACCGTTGACATGCCACCAAAATATATTCCTCCAAGTAACAATTGAACGCCCTTCGTTCCACCGAAGTATAATGCATACAATTCACTTTATTCTTGAAATCTTTCAAAACCATCAATCGAATGCCTAACCAAACTTTTAATCTGTTTCGACAATGTCACGAAAATGCCTATATAGATCCCAGGGCGAATAATTAAATGAACTCAAACAAAAACAATACTAAGATAAATATAAACAACATTATACGCGAATTTATTCGGATTCTATTGAAATCCATTGTAATTCGTTAAATTGCCTTTAAAAAGCTTGTGAATTGCCTTAAAAATGAATAAAAATAATTTTTGGTATAAATATATAGATGCAACATTGAATTTTCTACATTTCATTTAACTCTTACATGTCACCATTAAACAACCGTAAACGCCAGCTTGCTTTTCAAGCAATCGCCGCACTCTCGTTTGTCGGAGTGAAATGCTCTCATTTCTCTCTATTGTGTGCAACAACAGATATTCGAAAGCAAACTGCTGTTTTTTTTTACAAAAGAATCTAACAAAGGTCAATATTCCGCCAAAAGCGAAAAATGATTATATTAAAAAAAATACAAAACGACATAATATTTAGATTTTACCATGTGTTTCACAGTTAAATCAAAGCTTGTATTTTAAATAGTTTTTTTGCGCGCATGAAAATCATTGGTGTACATCACGAACCAATATGAGCATTTTGCATCAACTGAGACTATATAAAAAATTAATTCCCTCATTAGCGCTCTCGACAAATATTTCGTTTGTGGTAACATCGTCAGCTTCATCTCCGTCAAGGCAACATTTCGACTTCCTCCAACTTGTTTTTCGAAATATTTTACTTATTGTTTTGTTTCTTCCATATTGTAGAATTGAATTCTTTGTGTATTATGAATATGCATTATTTTTGGACCTCAAGGACTATTCGTATCTATTCAAGTCCTCAACTAATTTTACGACATAAAAATCCTTTAAATAAGTTTTCATAATAAACAATTATTTGATTGCTAGCTCCCATTCCGTCGACTCTGATCATAATAAACTAAAAGTGATTATGTTGAAAGTTTAAATAAAACAAAAATATGGCAAAATAAAAAAAAAAAATGTTTATTTTTGTAAAGGCAAAGAAATTCCTAAAAACGATTAATAGTTTTTTTATAATACATTTTTGAATTAAGGTATATGTAACCTAAAATGTAACTTTAGTATTCAATAATTACCAATGAAAACTGTATCATAATATACAAAATAAACAATTTAGAAAAAATATTTAGATCTTGGAATTATTTGTTATAGTTTTACTCACGAAAGAACAAAAATACTATATTTATATTTATTTATATTATAACACAAACGACTACATTTTTTCAGCAAAACTTTAAAATATACAAATTCTAATGTACTAAAATACAAAATAAGTTGTAAAAAAGTACCACAGAGCGCATTATTTGAAGATTAAGAACGGTTCATTACATTCTTCCTTATCATTACAATTATGCAGCAATATTTTCATTTGTAATTAATTAAAACAAACAAAAAAACCTTTAAACATTACCGAGAAGAATAAAATAAACTTCATTTTGACTCACCTATTCACAACATCTTATAAAATTATATAATATGGCTTTGCCATTTATAATCAT